>CM072870.1:24407500-24705000 GCA_036937835.1 Pampus argenteus
ATATGCTTCTGTGCTACAGTATGTGTCACCGCCACGCAGTCGCAGCTCCGAACGGCAAACTCGCTGGTGACTAACCTGATTCTATCTGACAGCTTTCACATAATCTCCACATCATCCCAACAAGAAAAAAAGGATGTTTTGAATGAATCGAAAGCAGCCTTCAGTTTTGTCTGCTGTGCTTTATGAAAGTCAGTTTAAATCGAACTGTCTGTTTTCTGAAGGTTACTCATATGATTAACAGCATTATACAGTTTCTTGTCTTTATATTTGAATGGCATGATTAATGTTACAATTATAAAGGAAATATAAGTTATTCTGATGCTGATGTGAAGTCATTTTTGAGATGACAAACCTGTCGGGTCGGAGGTCGGAGCTGAACCAGGAAGTCGTTCTCTGAAATGTGATGATTGTGTTACGTCATAATTTTATCGTTTTCTTTTTGTTTATTTAAACCCTGTGTTATTTAGTATAATGATATAATTATTATAGCCAGTGGTCTAAGCTACAAGTTTAAATATTTGTCCACCTTATGGCATTTTATCACTTTGTGATACAGTAATTTGTTATGTTTGTTTCTGCTAGTGTCCATTTTCATATAATGTGATTAATCGTGTCCTTTGTAATTAGCCTAACGAGTATTTCTACTGATCCCCAGGACGTGGTGTACAACTGGAAGAGCTCATTGACATCCATCTATGCTGCAGGGCAACATAGACCCTAACCCTAACCCTGTCCTTGGTGGGTGGATAGTGGTAGTACTTCCTAACACCATGATCTTGACTGATAAGGTTCCTCAGTGACATAATTAAATGAAAAATACACTTTTGTCATAACAAGAACGTGAACAGATATGATCATGTCGTGATGGCAGTAATACAAGCATTACCGCTTCTACAAAAGGCTGAAGAAGCTGCTACAGACATATACATTAACCTTTCCTGGAGGAGACGAAGCGCTGTTACCTTAATGGTCCGAATGTTGTCTGAGCTCTGACTCATCTTGAGTTTGTTGGGCTGCCTCTGATTCATCTATTATCATCCACATCATGTCTGATCTGTCAGTCACTTCACTTCTGGGGTGAAAATAATAAAGCAAACACCTATAAAAAATGGCATCTAAACAGGGAGACGACAGATAATCCCTTATGATGTAAATAAAAGATGGATAACACCCCTCAGATTGTGTTTTTCATCATCCCTCATTAGTACATAGACAGTTTCAGTGAGGAGACTCATAACTTTACTGAGTCGGGACACTAAAACAGCCAGAGGAAATTATAATTGGGCAGTTTTATTAATGCTTTGCAACCACTCAGTCTATCTCTCCTGCCAGTGTGACGGCATTGTGTTGCTATTTAAGAAGCCAGGGCATCGTGATCCGTTCCCAGGGTTGTTGTTTTCTCTTTTTTTAGGTAATTAAATCCCTTTCTGTCAGCCCTTTATCAACTGCTCTAGTATTTGTGGTTTATCTGTCATTCTAATGAGGCTTTTTTCCCTCCCTCGAGGTGTATGAAAGAATTTAAATCTATCAAATTACGCAATCCTGCCGCACATAGAAAACTAATGAAAACAAGCTGTGGAAAATTAACAAAGTCGGTACCAGGAAAGTTAAAGGCAAAAAGGGAGAAGCACCATTCAGCGGGAAGAAGCATGAGCGAGCTCTTTAGAAAATCTCTGAGACAGTTGTTTCTCTTCAGAGGCAGTACGTCTCCCCAGCAGTGCTTTAAAAGGCTCTTTGGATATGAGATCAGTGGTCATGTGAAGACTTTATAGCCAACTGTTCTCCCATTACTCTCCCTCATTATCATTTGATTAATAATTACTGCTCTGCATGCCTTCCTCATGTACTAGTTCTGAATGCATTTAGTAAAGTGTTGATCAGATAACAGGTCATAAGAGATCAGACAGGTATTATCACAGGTGTCTTTTTCTCTGTAATCCGTGACTCATTATAAAGTCGCTCTGATCTCCTCAGTTATAGAGAATATGTCGCATTCAGTAAAGTAGTAAAATACATTACAACACCCAGTGCATTAGTCAAAAGGTCAGATATCTGAATTCATCACTACCATCATCATTCTCACTACTCCACATGCATGTATGCATCATTACTTTAATAATTTAAGCCTTTCTTTTATGTTTTGACTCTGGTGTCCAGCAGGTGTAAACTTCTCATATTATGCTGAGAAAGGGGAAAAGTCACAGCCTCAATTTCCCTCCTGATCCTTGTAAAAACTTCAATTAATGCATTTTAGTCTTTTGCTGTTGCGTGTGTGACTTATTTCATGAAGAAACACGTGTTCCTGTTGTTGTCTTGTTGTTCGGGATGATTTTTCTTTTCCAAACTGCTTTGCCTGCAGATTTCCTGCTCTCATTTTATCATTCTGTCACAAATTCTTCAGACACATCTTCTCCATACCCAAGGTTAATTTGTAATAAAGATATTTCCCTCCACTTTAAACATTTTTCATTTTAGAGTGTCTGCATGCAGCTGTTAGCAGAAGAGCTACACATCAGCATAAATGTGTATGTAGCTGAAGAATTATTAAATGCTGAAGGCGTTTCTTCTGGTTATCTGTACAGTATAGTAAATAAACAAATAAACAAACATATATATGGGTTTCTATGGAAGTCTGAAGACTGTTGATATTGTATAAATCAACCAATGTGTCCCCTCCCCAGTGGAAATAATGTCCCGTGCAGATTTTCCAAAAGTTATCGGACCCATTGGATCAAATACTGATAGTGAAACGAGTCATTTCGCAGAAAATGTGAACAGTGCGTAATTTCTAAATCAGGAGGTCGTACAGAGACGTTGCTCCGTAGTGATGGAAGCACAGCATGTATAATCAGAATAACTGCAGCTACGCATGCATATATCAAGCCTACAATGATGGGACAAGCTTTCATTAAACATACTCATGTCTCCATTTAACAGCACAACTGCTTTCACTGTAATCAACATATTTAGATGCCAACAAGCATTAAACCAGAGCGGTGGCAACTACTTCTATATGTGTGCCTTATAAAGATTATCATCATCATATTCATCTAATCCATCTTCAACAACACACAGCAGAGAATGGTCATAAAATGTCTGCTTATCTTTCTGTTATTTGTCAAAAACATGCACAGAGCCTCTTTTTTCCTGCTTCTTACTTGTACTACTATGATGGAGTGCTGAGATTTGTCACACAGATGTGTGAACGCTTGTCCTTCTTTCCTGGGACTTACTTCTGCTAACAGTCCCAAGTGCACTAAAGACAGTAGCTAAGGGAGCTTTTAAATTGCATATTCTGCTTCCTGAACCTAAAAGCTAAAAGGCTAAAAGCTGCAAACAGAAGCCTCACTGGGGGAATATAAATTATTTCTGCTTAAGTGAAGTAAAAGTATCTGAAGTATCTGAACACTTCCTCCACCAGTAAGGCCCTGCTTGCACTGAGCTATAATGTATTAGAATAATTAAATTATAACATTTTTTTAGTCCTTGCATTAAATTTTATTTTTAATCATTTAGGAGATTGTGTTTCATTAAAGCAGAGAATATGAGCAGTGTCCTTACATAGAACTGCAGGTAATTTAACTTTATCTTAATTAAATCAATAATATTACCCTCATTATGTCTAGTTTAATTGTGTGCTAATATATCCACTGGGATTTTCTTCCTGATTTTGTCCTGTTTGTGTTTCGTACTCTAATTCGGTTGACCTTGAGTCTGAAATCCCTGCGTGTCCTTCGTTAGTGATTACCAGCTGTGTTCTGTTCTCCAGAGAGGTATAGATGTCTGTCGGCATCCTCGCTCCCTCCCGTCTCTGCCGATGGTCGACGACTCTCTGCAAAGCAGGGAAATTATCAGGACCTCTTGGACTTCAGAAACCCCCCAGTGTGAGGCCAAGAAGCTGAATTTACTTCCCAAAATGTGGTTGAGCTCTCTCTGGTAAGCCAGCAGGTGCCACTCAAAGTGAGACGTCCCCGAGCTTTCCCTCTGCTGGGGTTAGCTGCCACATATTCATAACTGTTCATAATACTGAAGGATTATTCTTTAGCTTCTTCTTCTTCTTTTAAATTACAGTCATATGTTATTTGATTACCTTAATCAGCTGCTTAAGAATTAGGATGTTTATGTGTTTAGGGTCTCAGTTTAGATTCAGTTTAATTTAATTTTGGTGATCTTATAAATGAAATTATTTGACAGGGAGTGTTTTTAAGAGATGAGAAACAAAATGCTGAATAGCTGTTTCAGGTTCAAGGAATCGGCCCCCTGTGTAAAGGAGGAGGCTGGTCATGAATAGATCCTGTTTTCTGGCCTCACACAGCTATTCAGACACTTTTAATGGGAAGCAATTATGAAACTGTGAAAATAACAAATCAGAAAAATATCTGATACCATAGAGAAGAATTAGAAATGTTAGAGCGCAATAACAAGATGATGAAATTCACTAAAACATTACACAAACTATCATAGTTTCACAAATGGGCTAAAAGATGTTGAATCCCCATAGAAAGTAACACTATAATTCATTAATTTTAATTTAATTTAAGTACGTAAAACAGCATAATAAACAGTTTAAATGTTGTATCAGCAACACATTAGCCTCAGACAGATCGGACAGATCAACAACAAAAAGGTTCCTACAGATAACTGACCGAAAGAAACTCAGTTAACGTCTGTTTAACTGCTATCCAACTGTGGCAGGAACCTTTAACTGAAACAACGGGTCTGAGTAAACTAAAGTCTGAGATATCAGCAGATATTATTCAGCATGTGTGAAAGAGTGAAGCGTGTTTCTGGGGTTTACAGGGATCAGTCTGTGAGCACAGAAAAACTCTACAGAGAGACATCATTACTTCAAACTCCATCATCCAGTGCATCATTGGATATTCACTCGAGTAATGTGAGCTAAAAACTACAGTGTTTCCTGAAAATAGTGATAAAAACAACACTATTTCTGACCTGTTTTTAAAAATTAATAATGTCTCAGGAAGAAATGTGACTGATTTCTCTTTAAAATGCGGCAGTGAGGACAAAGCCAGAATATATGATCCACAATTTGTATAGTATAGTATAATATTTATATAGCCCAAAATCACAAAATGCATTTGTCTCAGAGGGCTTTACAATCTGTACAGGGACCCCTCTGTCCTGAGACCCTCGATTAGTGAGGAAACACTTACTTACTACAGTAAGTCATCTACGTCCTGACTACTTCTAGCCTTCTTCTTTCATGGATCATATAAAAATGAAAGTTTATTTCCTCCACAGGTCACATTTATTTTCTGCTTGTACTTTTTCCCCATTTCATTCCGTTATTAGGCCATCAAACATCCATTTATCTGAGTAAATCACTTTAGTTTTTATATAATAACCCTTTCTTTTTTATCATTTCTTCCTTCCATGATGTAACAGTGGACTGGAGCAGATTTAAGGTGTCATGTAATTGTGATTGTCTTGTGTTGTCCATAAAACAATGGTATCAGTAACACACACATCCACTTGTGTACTGGTGGAAGATCCTGGCCTGGAGGATAGTAAATGTGAAATCTTCCAGCACACATACACGCACCTCAGTTAGCAGATTGTCTGGATCTTGCTAGTTTCATGGATTAGTTACAGGAGGAGCTTTTAAAATTGTATCTGAGTGAACATTTTCAGAGAGAACCTCTGTATAACTTTGCTGCTCCTGAACTGTCGAAGGCTCGTCTTTGTAATAAAGGCAGATTCAAAAGAACATCGTTCCTCCGTACGCTGTGAACGCTGCACTGCTTCTCTTTGTCCATCTCAGTCTTTTTGCTGCGTTATTCAGAGGGAATATTTTAGAGGGGAATAAATTATAAGCCAGGTTTGTTCGGAGGAATTAATGCATCAAACAAAGGTGAAAATTAAAGCCAGCAAATGTCATAAAATGAAAGTTCATGACAGGAAATCTAAAATATTACTGAAAAGTAATTATTAGTAATTATGTGTGTATATATATGTGTATAAATATATACATATATATACTCTGATGCTCTGCATCAAATCAAGCTCCACAATGTGAATGTTAATTTTTGTGAATAAAAGCAGAAAAGGGTAACTTTGTATATCACTTTTGAGGTCTTGATTATGCCAATGATCACATTTATCAAAGGTTTGTATAGTTAAAGCAAACCTGACATAAAAGAGACGAGGTTTGAATAAGAATATAAGAGTATCCTTCTATGAGATCTACCGATGACTCCTGTTAAGATCAGTGTGTTTTATTCCCTCCTGCTGCAGTGAAGTTTCTGTACAATCAATATCATTCACATCATCATCCCTTTCATCCCAAAACAGAAGAAGCCGGTCGGCTGCATTTTCCTGAAGTTGACCTCATGGCTCAATAAAACATTTTTTTCAAGCCTAATGATGTAACATACCAAAGGCAGCCTTTCCTCATTAATATTTCGGCACTCTCGCCTTTAATGTACATCAAAAGGATTCTTTGTTGACAGAGTTCTGGTAACATTAAAAATAGATGTCCCTTACCTTTAATGAACAAAAGCCTCGGGGCCTTCTGTTAAAAGTCTTACTTCAAAGTTTGTAGGCCGTTATGAAAGAGAACCTCCAAAACGCCTCCTGTCCTTCAGGACTTCTCATCAATTCACTTTTTATGACCCGATCCCACATGCCAAAGTGGAATACATCAAGGAGAATTAGGATATGGTTTGTTAATGAGCTATGACTTGATGAGAAATCAACTTGAAGCTTTATTTATTGCTAACTTTTTGCCCTAGAGTGCTAATTAAGAAGCTTCTGGAACCTTTTGAATGCCGGTACAGTAATTAACAGTTATGATGAGGTGGGACAAAGGTTAGAGGAGTAAACATGTAAACATAGGATTTTCAAGCCTTAGTAGAAATGCATTCATACACATAAAATAGAAATAATTACAGTATGTTTACATGTATGTGATTAGCAGTATTGACTCAATTTATATTTTGGCACTAGACTAAAGGTCAGGTGATCAAAGTTATTACAATTCATCTCTTGGAGCATGAATGTCAATCCATCCAATAGTTGTTGAAACATCTCATCATGTCAGTGTTTGAATTGATATTTGAGACACAGAGCGAGGGAAAATGCTTGCCTCCAAAGTGCAACAAACAGCTCACTGGTTTGTTTTCTGGTTGTTGGTGAGGACCCCAGGAAGACTAGCAGTCATTAAACTGGCAGCTAATGGGGATCCAAACAAAACAACATCTGCTTTGGAGCATTAACTGTAAGTTTACTGAAAACACAACATCTATAATGTTGGAGGAAAGTCTCATTCTGATTCCTACAGTGGAAACACAGCTAAGGTTCCTGAGTTTCTGGAGTCCAGGAAATGTCCCTGCAGTGGAGAGGAGCTTCATGAGTGTAGGATGACGAGCTGAGCGGCTGTTTCCAAAGGATGCACTACAGCTCAGCCTGATTGTTATTCATGTCACACGTTGCAGGGACAGGTCAGGGCCTGACTCAAGGGTCCTTTCATGGTCGCTAACGTCAGCAGGGAAGTTGCATTTCAGATCAGTTGAAGACACATTACAGAGGTGGCTGTAACAATCTTTGACTGCTTTGTCTTTTGCTACATAATTAACAAATATTCAAATGTTCTGTTCAGTACAAGTAACAGTTAATTAGCAGCTAATGACACTTGTGTTTTCATGTTGCACAACGATGTTAACAAATATTAACTTACACTAACTGTTGCATAAAGCAAAACATGAAGGACTGAGGCACCAAAGCTCATATTCACTCCACATAAGGTGGAAGTGTCAAAATGCATGATTTTTCTTTCCTTTTTTGCTCTACAATATCTACAGTTTTTGACAGAAAACTGACTGGTTCATATCTGATTCAAATCACTCACATGTCAAATAATGATTGAGATTTGTTGTATAATTGTTTTGTCTAAAGAAAAGTTGATCAAGGAGATTTTGGCAGTAATGTTTTCAGTCATAAGAAGTGATGTCTACTATATAACAAATGACTGAAAACGCTGCTTGTTTGAGCCCAGTATAAGTTTTGCATGTTGTGTGTCGCTGTAGATGCTTTCGATGGAGGAACTGACTGGTGCATGTAGTTCAGCGTGGGATGTTTGTGGTGTCACACTGTAAGCAAATGGGTATTCTGCCCTCACTAAAAATAACTAAATTGGCTGCAGTTAGCTCAAAATGCAAAACACATAACACAATTTAAGTATCCCTTCATTGGCTGTTCAAAAAAAAATTAAAGCATTAAATAGATTAGCTCCAAGCTACATCTGACCTGCTAAAGTTCATACGTATGAGTCAAATAAAATCAAATCAAATTTTATTTATATAGCCTAAAGTCACAAAATACATTTGTCTCTGAGGGCTTTACAATCTGTACAGGGAGTGACACCCTCTGTCCTTAGACCCTCGATTAGTGAGGAAAAAGTAGTTGGTTGCTTTTGAAATGTTTTGCTTCTTGCACGTTTGTGATTGCTGACAGCAAGAGGTGAATCATGCTAAAGTTGTTTCTCTATTCGTGGAGAAAGTCTTAATCGTGTGTTGTTTTTCTACATGTGTGTGTTTTTGCATATCTGCCTCCTTAATTCATCAACTGTGCCATCCTTTGGCCGGTGATATGTTTTCTGTTGTGTTGATCTTGTGCAGATTATGAGGCTGAAGTACAACATTTCATTTGAGGATGTTTATGTCCCAATCAAATAAACAGTGTAAGAGTTGAAGTCATTTTACGCATTGTCCCCTAATTCTGTTGGGGGCACTCGTACCCTTGGGGGCACTCGTACCCTTGTCCACACCACAGTATGCCACGTGACTGTCCTGCATTCAAACTGATCTACCTTGATCTGTCAGAGCTTTGTTAACACGCGAAACAAATGAACTGATATTAATTGAATGTACAGAGTCTGGGTTTTGAAAATCCTCCTGATATAAATATGGGATTAACTACAATGGTAAATTGTTTGAGAGTATTAGGAGTTCTTCTTGGTACATTAGAAGAGGACATGAAGATTGTAGAGATAAACAAATCAGTCCATGACCCCTGTGGTCAGCAATCCCGAGAGATCTGAGGCACTCTGATGCCTGTTAAAAGTCCTTTTACCAAAGCGTGAGGAGCCACTGCGTTTAGACTCAGGAGACTCTTTGTCAGGACAACTGAAAGACATTGGTCCCTCATGCTTTAATAAAGGACTTTTAAATCACATCAGCGTTCTCTGACCCTCTTGGGACTGCTGTCCACAAGGTTGTGAACTTAATCTAAGCTGAGCAATAACTGCTTTATGTTTCACTTTCAGTATCCTGAGGAGCTTTGTTTGTAGCCACACCAGCAGCACAGCTCCAGGGATGGTCGGCCGATCGATCACCCACTTTGCTCCAGAATGAAATAGTCCAACACCTATCGGACGGATTGTCTTGAAATGTGCTACATACATCTGTGTTCCCCAGACAATAAATCCTACTGACTTTTTCTCATGTGTGTTTTTGAGTGAAAAATATCATTATTGGGTCAAAATTTCAATTTCTGGATTACTGACTACTTGACAGGCAGACCACAGTTTGTCCGTCTGGGCAGTGTCCTGTCTGATGTGGTGGTCAGTGATACAGGAGCTCCACAGAGAACTGTACTTTCTCCCTTCCTCTTCACCTTATACACCACTGACTTTCAATACAACTCTGAGTCATGTCACCTGCAGAAGTTTTCTGATGACTCAACTGTTGTTGGGTGTATAAGAGAGGGAGAGGAGGGTGAGTACAGGACGCTGGTGGACAACTTTGTAGAGTGGTCCGAACAGAATCACCTGAGGCTGAATGTCAACAAGACCAGAGAGATGGTGACCGACTTCAGGAGGAAGAAGATGCCTTCACAGCCTGTACTGATCAGGGGGGAGGTGGTGGAGGACTATAAATACCTGGGAGTGGTGATTGACAACAGACTGGACTGGAAATCTAACACAGAAGCTGTGTACAAGAAGGGGATGAGCAGACTCTATTTCCTGAGGAAGCTGAGATCCTTCAACGTGTGCAGCAAGATGTTGGAGATCTTCTACCAGTCTGTTGTTGCCAGCACCATCTTCTTTGCTGCTGTGTGTTGGGGTAGCAGCATCAGAGTCAGCGACACCAACAGACTTGATAAAATCATCAAGAAGGCTGGCTCTGTACTTGGTGTCCGGCTGGAGACGTTTGGTACTGTGCTGGAGAGGAGGATGCTGAATAAACTGTTTACCATCATGGACAATGATCAGCACCCTCTCCATCACACAGTGGACAGACAGCGGAGCAGCATCTCCCACAGACTGCTGCAGCTCTGCTATCGTAGGGAAAGATACAGGAAATCTTTCCTGCCACAGGCCATCAGCGTGTATAATAACAGCTAAAAAAATGGTCATATATTATATTATTATATTATATTTTATCTATCTATCTATCTATCTATCTATCTATCTATCTATCTATCTATCTATCTATCTATCTAAGCAAACAACACCTGCTCTAAATGCCGGCAATACATTTGGACCTGGCTCCCCGAACCTGTGAGCTGTGTGGTCTGCACGGCTCATTGGCTTTATGATGATTACATTTTCTGAGATAACCTTTTCATGCTTTCCACAGATGTCAGTAATTCGGGGGGCATTTTTGCTAATTTCTGGTATTAGTCAGGGCCCTTTGGTATCTAGCACCATCAGGAATCAGTGGTGGGTACGTGTGAATGAAGTCACCTGTCGTCACCTTTGACGTTGATCTCTGTTTGAAGGTTAGACAACAGCAAAACATGTGTATTAATTGTTTGGAGGTCCTCCTGATTGTTTGTATGTACATCAATACATATGGTATAGTCCATGTTAAATTTAAATATTTTCCTTTTTAACAATCTGTGTTAGTTTGTTTGTAATATCTTTCTTGCTTTGTGATTCTCTCCACTGTATTTTCCTTGTGCACTAAGAAAGGTGTAAGTTGCTTCATAATGACCTATCCTTTCATGCATATTTTATGCCATGTTCTCATTCATATTTGAAAAGAAGCTAATTTGCAGCATAAATATTTGATATGGACCTTTTATATTCCCTCCTCCCTCCTTTCAATTAACTGCAAAATGTGTCTTTGGGCTCACAATTTACACCTTTGCTAGTCACCACGGAAACTATTCCCCTCATTACCTTTATGTTTGTTATCCTTCCATAAAAATAGGCAACACAAAGTATTAGTAAGATTGCATTTGCCATTGATTAACCTTTGAAAGCCTCTTCAAGCCTGTTCCCTGTTGATGATGTTAAGCACACTTCACAGGCCATGAGCAGACTTTGAATTTTTGATGTTGCTTAGGCAAGTGGTCACAGCTTCTCATCTTTTGGTGCCACCTGCGTCAGTTTCACTGTAAGACCAAAGGCGCAGGAGGCCACAGCACCTCATCAATCAAACTGGAAGTAATCAGACACATATTGCTGCAAATCGCCGAGGAGGATGGGAATCAATGTAAAGCAAAATTAACCCAGGGACAGAATTGACAAAGATTAAACAACTGGTACACAATTGGATATGAATTCCAATTATGATAAATATCATGGCTCAAGGCTCAAGGGCCTGTTTGTTGGCACTAGAAAGACGCCAAGTGGAACCGTTGTGCATGGGCTGATACGGAAAAGTGGAAAGGTATCCATGTTCACCTTGTAAAAGGGTTCAGGCTTTGTTCCTCGGAGCACATTCACAAGTCAGCCTCACCATGATGAACATACATGTGTAACCAATGGTACCGAGCAACAATACTGTTTTTAAATTGCAAATCCATTTTGTGAATATATTGAGAATGGTAGGTGCTGAAACATGTCCAGCAACTTAACAAGACAATAATATGTTGATGTTACAGCTTGTTTTACTGCAAACAAATGACCCAAAGACTCAATGAATGTAGATTAAACAAAGCAGATATGTAACTATGGAGATGCCAGATCAGTCATATGAATTGACAATTACCCGATTATTGCAGAACCCAGAATGTTATATATTCTCCTCTGATAATGACAAATTATTCTATATTTATAAGACATGATGATGCTTTTCGATATTCTTTAAAAAGTCAATATCAATATGACCCCAGCATGCAATGAGTCAACCTTTCTGCAGAGCGAACCAGAAGCCTTGACAGACATCCTGAATGGAACTGAGCCATCCTCTCTGTCTGTGACAAGCCACTGAACCCCGACCGGTTTAACTGATCCTTTCTAGAGCTGAGTCCTGCCATGCTCTTATCTGAAAGAGTGTGTTGATATGACTGTGTCATGATAATGAAGTTAGGGCCACAGAAGCCTGTCTCAATGACTGAGTGATCGCCTGAGGGCTTCTGCCGCCACCCTCATTCATCACAGCAATGATAGTTTTTCGCCCCCCGCCCGCTCCGTCTCTCCCTCCAACTCCCAGTCCCTGCATTTGCACCCTTTCAGCTGGTCATTAACACTTGATGAATGCCGCTGTGTAAAAAGGTTTCCTTAAAGTCATTTGGTTTGTGAGTCATGAATATTTCTTGCACCCACGCACACCCATCACACACCCTTTTTCTGGCTACAACACGGTTTCTAATGCAGGTCATCTGTCAGACACCCACTCCTTATTATCTGTTACCTCTGTAGATGTGATCTTTCACCCCCAAGCAACCTGAAACCTTTGAATATGGGCAGAGCTGGACGATTGGTGTGGACTGTCATCACATTACTGTAATGTCTCTTCCTGTCTCCACACATCATCGGTGCTCACTCTTTTTTTCTTCATTTTCAGTCACATTCACTATCATGGCTTTTCTTCCACCTTTTTTAACTATTGCTGCTTTTTCTGCTCATCTGGCCTGAATTTGCACTTTGCAGCAGCCATTAGTCTAAAGTACCATCTCTCATGCATTAACCATTGGCCTCTGTTGGCTCCCATTCAACCTGCCATCTTTCATAGAGGAAGAGCTGAGGTGTTGGGAGACAGACTGAGTGCAGGGGGCTGATGCTACAACAGCCACAAGAAGGTAAACCGTCTTTGCTTATTAACATCCAGCTCAGTCATACAAAAGCTACAGATTCATATTAGCAGCGACAGAGGAACAAGATGAAACACACTTTCATGAGCTTAACGACTCGTTTGCTATTCGTGATTGGTTGATTTGCTGTGATGCAGCTAGATGGAATACTGATTGACAGAACAAGGCCTTTTGATGGCAGAAACATGAATGTTAAAACACAATCACATTGTGAATGACCTTTTCCGCCCTTCTGCACCTGTTGGCTCTCTCATTAGCAAAGTGTTTTGATGTTTCACTGTGTGTAAATAAATGAAATCTGTATTCAAGCCAGAACTACTTGCACTGCCAGTGAAATATTAGCAGATAGAGGCAAATGTCAACTTGTCTTATCTGTAGTATTGTGGGTTTATCTCTGATATCTACCATAGACCATATAGACCGTATATTTAAAGGAAAGGCTAGCTCTGTGTCCATCGTAAAATAAACAGTCTTGAATTTAACCAGGAATTTGTCAGGTTTGTAAATCCTGATGTGCAGGACGAGGTAAAATATGTGAAAAGTAGTCAATGTTTTTTGTCTGACAATTAGAGCTCCATTCAGCTCCTGCTGATTACATTTGCAGCAGGTATCAATTAGACCTGATAAAGGATAAATGTGACACAGTTGAGTCCAGGTGAGTGACTATGTTTTACAAAACGGTGCATTGCAGTTAGCCTACTCATTTAAACCATTTCGCTTTTTAGTGTTTTCTCAGTCAGATGACACTTGTTGGTCACATCTGACAAACCCTCATCTGTGTGGATCTACTGTATGTGCTTTCAAACCAGGTCGTTTTAAACATTTCTGACATGAGGTCTGTCAAGCTCCACATGTTGAAGAGCGAGACTCAGTATTTAAAGAATTTGGAGAGTTGTGTCTTTAATTTTTTTTATCCTTTCCTGAAGCCAAAAACACTAAAACAAAACTGTAAGAAATTAATTAAACACTGTGTGTATCTGCTCTAATGTTAGCTGCCCAGCTAACTGTCTTTGTTAATTAAACCACTTGCAGGTTTTGTTTGGGCTGTTGCACTGTCCCATTTAATAAATGTTATATGTTATAACATGTTGCATTAAAACCCTGAAACCCTGCTCAGTAAACAGCTGTTGTAAATGAGAAAGACACCACTGACACTCTTTGATCAACGTTGAATTCCTGCTTCATTAAAACATTTTAAAGTTAAATCAGTTTGCAGAAACATTGCAGCATCTTCTGTGTGTGTAATAAGTGGGGGATGCAGTGATATGATGTCTCTATTTTGACCTTAAGATCTGCAGCCTTTCTTGCAAGAAGAGTTTGTTTTCCCTTTACTACTAAAACAGTCTTTGGATCCCTGCAGGACTCAGGCCTCCATTCTTCCAGCCTTGATATTGATGCAATTTGATGTTCACATCTGTGTATCTGTAAGGCATTTTTTTCTTCAGCTGGTTTCTTCCAGAGTAATATATAATTCCCTGCTGGAAAGATGATATAATTGGCCTGAATACAGTTCTGGTTGCATGTTTTTGCTACAGCCAGTCAGGCATCATTAGCTAACGGAGAGCTTTCTGTGTGCTGGTGTGTCTCAGTATGTTTTCGGTCTGTCCATGCTTATACAGATGATCAAGTTTCTATCTCATCATGAAGTGCAGACTTAATATTAAGTTTGCAGCGTAACAGGCAGCTAATCAACAACATGTAGCATCTGTGGTCAGACTAAACAAACGTTAACTGACCTTAACATACTCACAATGAAAATGCTAACATGCTAGCAGGTAGCCCATAATGTTTACCTGGTTCACTCTCTTGATGTCTGTACAGTAATCCATCCAGTAGTTGACCAGAAGGTAAGGTGAAGGATGTATCCAAAATATACAAAATGACATAACCACATACCTAAATTAATCAAATAATGAAATGTTCATTTTGTTTTCACCCGACCATCAAAAAAAATAAGAAATAAGTCAACAATTAAAGTAATAATAATAATTAAAATTGTAAAAATAACATTTTTATTCTCTGTGTGTAGTGTGTTTAATATTTGTAAGTATATTTTAAGTAATATTACTGCATTTGTTCTCATGTACTGAAACAGTATTAAGTTTTATGTATTAAGTTTTTGTTGTTTTATGCCGGTCAGCAGGTCCAACTGAGCCACAACCCTGACCTGTCACATCCAGTTTCCATCAAAGGTATTAAAAGTTGGCCCCTGGGAAACCGGGCCATGGCGGCTCCTCAGTGCCGTCCTCTCTGTCCCTCAGGTCAAATCAGCCAATAATTCTGCTGTATCTTTGGGAAATGGATCCAATCCAGGCTGTGAATTGAAGCTTGCTCCGTCCTTCTGAGCGGTGCCAGTCATTGTGAGCCAATTAGTGCCTGCGATTGTTGACGAACATCAGAGCCTCTAATGAAAATTAGATAGGACTATAAGTCCTGAAAAAAAAATCTTATCCCAACAATTGTTTCTCTGCTTTGAGAAAGAGGGAGAGAAGTTGATGAAAGAGACAAAGAAAATGTCTGTCTTGATGACAATGGAGCTCATCTAATCTAAAACTAATCCCTTTCTCTCTCCTTCAGAGACCCAAGCCCCCCCTACTGACCCATCACTCCCTCTTCCTCCCATCCCTCACTCTCCCCTCCCTTTTGCGCTCCCTCTTACCTCTTCAGTTTTAATACCAATTCTCGGAGGCCTGACTGTGCATATAACAGTCCATCGCTTGATAAGCCCCTGATAAGTAGTCTGCCTTCTCTCCCCAAGGACCCGGGGTTTGAGCTTCTCTTCCTGACCTCTCTTTGAGGTCCAGGTTTCTTCCCTGTGGGAAGCCAAGCCCAAAGCTCTCATCCAGTGACCCGTCCGAGAGAGCCGCTCAGAGCTGACAGGATCAAAAGCAGAGGCATTGAGCTCAGGGAATAGAAAGCCCTGCACATGTTCAGACTGGAGACAAGGAATGAGACTCGACAGCTTTTCATGTAAGTTTCCTCTCTCTCTCATTGTTTCTGTGTACATGTCCAGTCAGACGTGTTGCTGCATATCAATGTATTCAGGCTCTCTGCGGCTTTGTCTTTTTCCTTTGCTGACGCTCCCTGGCAGAGGTGTGATGTGCTGACTGCAAGATGTTAGTAGGTAGATGTAAACAGAGGCACTGAAACGGAAAGAGAGGTAGACATGTTTTCCCACAAGACAACACAGCTAATCACATGATATTGTAGACTGGTTCCATCAGATCAGACCACAGCGGGGGGGCTGGTGTGAGAATTACACTGGTTTGACAGAGTCTGTGCACCTGGGAGGTTGAAGCCAGTGCAGTTTTAACAACAGTTATCTGTGTTGAAGGGGTCAGTTTACCCAAATTAGGAAACAACGAGCAGTTCTTCCAGCGTCAGTGGGTTCAGCAACAACTACAAGTGACAAAGCCCTCTATTTGGCCATAAGAATTATGAATGTTGGAAAATACGTTAACGAAACCTTGAACTTGGAGGTCCAATGCGGAGATCACTGGCAGTTGATTTCGTAGCCTAGCCTAGTCAAGCTAGCATGAACTGATGAAGCCTCTTGGATGAGAGGTGAAACGTCTTCAAAGACAAATAACCAAGTCCAGTTGCGATCGATTTAGTTTCCTTGAGACAACTATGACCTGGATGAATGAGAATATTCACAGACCTAGCAGGTAAGATGTTTTATTATTTCTAAACTTAATTCTGCTTCGGTGTAAATCAACACCTGGCTGTGTGATACCTGTGTGTCCAACTAGCAGCCCATAATATGCTTTTAGGTCGGTCTCTTGACTGTGAGAGACCATCATATTTCAGATTATGAATAAAAAGTCTTATTGGGACTTGTTTTCTTTTTTCCTTTATTCTTTTGTACTGACAGTTCTACATTCACCCACTTTTACGATCTCGATTCGTCATTCGTGGTGTGTAACTTTTAAAATGCCCTCTTGTACACATTTTCTGTCTTGCATCTATCTTCAATTAAGAAAATATATTTAAAGAAAATTAACTTAAATTGAATCCCTGTCTTACTTCTGTGCCACAGCTACAAACTAGATTTTTAAGCCAAAAACTGTTGAATCATAGCCCTGCTGAGCAGCTGTTGATGCACTCTCATGACAAAATATTTCATGCCTCTGCGGAAAATACAGCCGCAGCTTTCAAGAGATACTGTCTGGCAGAAACTTGCTCGACCCAACCCTGTTGATCACCAGCAGCAAGAAAGCAGATAAGAAGCGACAACACAGTCTCAGAGATAACGTGGGTTGGATTTAGGTGACAGTAACAAAGATCTGAGAGAGAAAGAACATTAAAATAACATCAAAGGTCAGGATATAAAATGCCTGTGTTAGCTGTGGGGGGGCAAATGTTAGAGGTTGTGTCTCTAAATAAACATCAATTATTCATAGACAGGAAAAATACAACTGAAAACCTTTTTACAGTGAAATATTAGTTCCACAAAACCAAGATTAAGACAAGAAGGCATAAACTACATTGTATAGCACAATATTTGCAAACAATATGGGGAAGATCACCAGTGAGAAATCTTTTCACCTCGGCCTTTTTTGGGGAATATATCCCTTCCTAAAAGTTCCTGGTCTGATTTTCAACATCAATGGGACAATATATTCTAGCTCTGAGCTCATGGTACTGCACACACTGTTACTGCTTTTGTACCAGCGAGCAATATACAGTGCAACTGCTAAAAAGCTCCATCCTGCATTTTGTATTGTGTAAATAAAAAGATGTGTTGCAGTAACTGGTCATATCGAGGCTCTGTGACTACATCAGAGGTTCCCTCATGCAGCGCTACGAAATGTAATTACATGGAGATTGCAATAGCAGCTTCTAGGGTCACATCACCTTAAAGAAGCGGTTACTGATGTTAGGGTAGCACTTGCACGTTGCAATGATATAATATATAATAATATTTCTCAAGATATCTTGTCATAATGGGAACATTTTATCTCACCATCAAAATCAAGTGTTTCTTCACTCAAGATCACCTAAATATCATTAAAAAAAACTTCTGTCAGAAAAACAAGAAGGTTAAGATTAAAACCTTTATGTTAGACATCATTTCATATGAATAGTTTTTTGGTATTAAGTTATTAAGATTTGATAAATTAATAATGCCTGTGATGAATGTTCCTGTTCTGTTTAGTGTATATCCTCAAGCAGTTTACCTTCTTAAAGCAGCTATAATCAGTATTTTTATAATAACATTATATCAGATGACGGTGTGACTTGTCAAACCTGCAGCTCCGCTCGGCTTTACACAGATTCATATCAAGTCTGATTGAAGCCATCTTGCTTTGGTGATGTCATTTAGAGCCAAAGTCTGGCGAGACACGCCCCCTCAGCCATCCAGCAGCTGTCAATCATGCACACCCCGTTATTATATCATCAGATACCTAAAACAAACTCATCAGAATAAATTGAGATTTGCATTTTTATTCAACTAAACTTCCTGATTTAAAACTCCAGGAAAAGCAACTGACAGGACCTTGAGTTATGTCTAATCTACATAATATTTATGATTTATTTATTAATCTGTACATATGACTACTGCCTTAATGTACTGTTCATAAAGTGATTCCTGGCATCATATTATCCTGAGAACACGTTCAGAAAGATCCTTCAGACCTCTATGTGCAGCTTTTCTCCAGCGTTTACTTGTATTCACCTGTTCTTCTTGTATCCTGATGACCTGAGCACACGTCTCCCTGCCTGAGCTCATTAACTACAACATCAGTAAGGATGCATGAACATATACATATGCAGTGACCCGGTTTGGTGTGATGCCGCCGCTGCCGCAGCTGAGCACTGTCACAGGGCTGTCTATAAATAATAGTGCAGCAGTGAGTTGGCTCCATTTTGTTCTGACCCCGCAGAGTGACTGATTTAGATCGAGTCTCTGGGGGAACTACTGAAGCCGACATCAGGGAGAGTCTACAGTAGGTTTCCAGTTGTCTCCTGGGTGTTTGATTTGCTGCATTAAAGGCATCGCTGTCTAATACCTCCTTTTAGAGTCTTCCCTTATGTGCTGACAAAAGTGTAGAGGCTATAGATAAAAGAGAAAAAAATACATCTTCACTTCCACCCCTTTGACATACCTGCACCTTAAGATGATGTAAACACATTGTAGGGGCCCTGTTTACTGGATACTCTACAGAATCTAGTGAACAGGGCACCTGATTAACAACATACAGGTAAACCCACCATCATCCAAACAAATGATCTCCAACAGTGGAAATACAACAAATATACAAATACAAATGCTGCATAGTGATTTTTTTTTTATGTTTTTTGCTTCACCAGATCTGGTGACATCATTATTGATTTGAAAACAAAATAATAAACAGAAATCACCATCAACAGGAAATAATAAATTAATTACGTGTAACAAAATGATAATTGGAATTGAAAAAATGTACGATTTCTATGGTGAGGCTGAAAGTTGTCCGTAACTCATTCGTGTTGCATTTGTGACTGTTTGATCGCCTATTTGTAACCTCATTTTTAAAGAGCATCCAGCTTTTTGTTAGATAAATGTTTTTTAACAAGAGTAAATAATGCAGGTGGTTGTGCAGTTTTCCTGGCTAATGTCCTATACAATGACCACACAACTATTGGCTTGAAGTTTGAAGCATAACCGTCAGAATATACATTTTCACCTCCTCATTGCAAAGCAGAAATCACCAGAATTCACATATTCCTCACGTGTTACTCTACAGTCATTAAACACAATTTACTGTGCGCAGTAAATCCACTGAGTGCAATTTCCCAACTCAGTGACAAAGCTCCAATTCTAAAGTAAGTAAGCATTGCTTACGGACATATATGAGGCATTCATCACACGAATCAGGAACAGCGTTATTAAGCTCAGTGGGAGAACCACACACAGCAATCCTTTCATTCCCTCTCTGAACTAATGAAGAGTTATTACTGAGGTTAGTCGACCACAGGAAAACCCTGTTGCTCTCTCTCTCACTGAGGAATTAAAGTTAATTGACTGTACTGGGGATTAGGTGCAGGCCAGAACCAAATCAGGCTGCTGTTTGAGGTGCAAAGTCATCCCACATCCTCAAATTGAAGTATTCCTTTCAACCCATTTCACATCACTGTCTTCTATATTTTAACAACTTGTGGTGGGGATGACGCAGTTTTTACACCTGTAAGCTTGCACAAAAAATAACCGTCCTTCCGAACCTTTTCCTGAAGATGATAATTCTACAGTTACACTCAGACTGTGATGATCAATAACTCATTGCAGCCTGGTGGTTTCTGCCCTTGTGTCATGCTGCTGACTGCTCTGCAACTGATAAAAGATGAAAGCTGAAGTAAAACATGTTTAAAGCCTGCTGTGCAATATGTACATTTTAATGATAAATAGAGAAACTGGATGATCTATTATTAGTCTTTTTTTCCTGTACATCTGTGGCCTTGCCAGAGCAATTTGCAAATGTGAATTAGTCTGGAATCTCTCATTTCCGGACCTACAACCAATCACAGCAATGAAACATGTGACATAAAGCAGCCTCATTCACTGTCTGATTATAAATGACTAACTGACTTCACCATCCACTGAGCCCCAGAACAGTCTAAACATAAGCAGGAGCTGTAAATTAAAGATTACTGTGTCAGTGTGACTGAAAGGTAACAGTAGTTCACTAAAAGATAACTTACAACAACTGTTTACTGTGTCATGTATCATTTGAATTAGATGAGTGTTTGTGAACAACTATACAGTGAATCTACACACAGTTAAACTCAGGTATGTATGTAGAAAGATGAATGCATGTGAGAAAACACATTTCTTCTGTCTGTTCAGGGATCCAGATTCAAGCCGCTGGAGCGTTTGTGTTTTTTCACCCCAGACCGCCAACGTACCAACTGTACATTAGCTGTACGCTAGCCAGCAAGTGTCTATGGGTGTGTGTTCAGTTCTGCTTCGAATTGAACCAGAAACTCTGGTTGTTTCTGTTATTTTCCTCAAGTCTCGGTACGTTTGTCTAAAATTCATTTGGCCCTCTGTCTAAACCCACAGATAAAAGTTGAACCACCAGAAAAAGAAATGCTGCGTCATGTTTAAAAAGCCGAAAAAGCAAATCTTTCCTGCTGAAACTGCTCATGTAAGAGTCTGTGAATCAGACGGGAGGAAGGAAGGACACATGAGGAGATTCAAAGGATTTTAACCTGGAATGACTGTAAACCAGGTGTTTGTGTCTCAGGTAAACTTCAGATAACTAGTAAAGCAGCATGAATGGAAATCATCAAATAGGTAAATACATGCTGATTGTATGAGATGCTAAGATGAAAATATAATTTTGTGGTCATATTCTTAATTTTTAGCGACTGTATTATTATTAAATGTGACAGTTTTGTTTATCTGGAGCAAATCTTTATCCATAAGCAGCCATCTTATGTTTTATCAAAGAAAATATCACTTGAAAAAATGTCCTTAAGTCCTGCTCCTTTTGAAAAATGTGTTTTGTTTGTTGTTCCTGAAGTTGGATGTTTGACATAGTTTGAACATTTCTTAAAGAACTTCAGCACAACGTCCAGAGGTTGTGATACGCAGCACAACAAGCTGGTGAAGCTGTTGAACACGAGCACGTTATTCATCTTTGAACGCGTTTCTAAACAAACTACAGCAGTCATTACCTTCCAGGGCGAAGGAACATGTGACCTGGAGCAGCAGAAGACTCACTGACGTGTTTTTAACAGTTTCTGGACAATAACTGAGTAGTTACAGTGAATACTAGTAGATCAGAT
This sequence comes from Pampus argenteus, assembly GCA_036937835.1. Taxonomy (NCBI): domain Eukaryota; kingdom Metazoa; phylum Chordata; class Actinopteri; order Scombriformes; family Stromateidae; genus Pampus; species Pampus argenteus. Next base: position 24,429,275 of record CM072870.1, read on the forward strand.
GTGTAGCCAGGTGGGTCACTAACACCGCGCATACAGTAGCTGTGACATCTAGTCTTTACCTGCAACACCTCCATTCTGCCACTGCTTTATTCTCAGACCAGCCTTTGATTCTTACAGCCTAAATATTACTTTAAGCAGCAACAGATCATTTTCAGCAGATGTTTTTATATGACTCCACACATGCATTTGGTGTCAGGCTTTACAAACAGGTTTCTGTCTGTCAAAGCGTCTCCCTTCAGCAAAGAAAGCTGTCGACTGAGACCTGAAGGGGCTGCGTCCATCCCTCCACTCCACTGCTGACAGAGCAGAAACACACAGAAAGATTCACTGATGTGGGATTTTCAAGACATTCTCAGTATTTTTAAACTACATTCAAGATTTTAACCTTTTCACCCTTTAAACAAATTCGGTTTTTCTTGCATTTTTTATGTCAACACCCTTCAGCCCACACTGAAAACCCCACAGAAGGAGAAGTAAGTGTAGTTTACAGCTTTACAGCTGCTTTCACAGTAACTTCTCTCACATATTCAGTGGCTAAAGATATTTAACACTATCAAATATATTAACAGCTAAGTGCAGGTTTTCAAGACTGCTGTAGAATATCAGATAGTTGACGTGTAATAAAAGAGTAATCAATACTGGGCCTGTTTGTCAGCCATATAAATCAAAGATTCTGGCAGTCAACTGTACTTTGGCTGTTTGGTACCGTTCTGATGGACCACATTTGTGCTTTTTGAAGCCTGAACTCTCCCGGTTCATCACCCAGAATCTTTCATTATTCCTGCAGGAGGCTCAGCTTCCGCTGCAGAGACGAGATCAGACTTGAGTCATTCAGCCATGTGTTAAAAGTGTACGAAACACAAGGATCAAAGTAGGAGAAGCACTGGAACATAAATGAGCATCAACTCTGCAGAAAGCCATTGACAGCTAAGAGTGAGCTTATCGTGACCATCTGTCATTTTCATACATCAGCCTTTGCAATGTTTAAAAGGAAATCTTAAAAACACACAGTTCAATAACCTGTGAAAGGAATTGTGACCGCTTACTGTATATCATTAGCATTAAGCTGAAATCCTTCGGGACGGCTTTCTGTTTGTTTGCTGTGGGCTTAGACGTTCATGCTCATCCTGTTGAATAAACAGGCTCAGATTAGCCCAGCAGCCAAAGACAACATGCTAACTTCTCCAGCAGCCACCTCAAACAAATCCAGTACGAGGAAGCCCTGCTCATCAGGAGCATTACAATGTTTACATCTGCTCGAGGTGGAAGAAAGACACAGAAAGACATCTGACGGCACTTAAAATCACTTCTTCCTTTACATAAATTAAAGTATGAATTTGGAAGAAGTTTGCTCAAATCTGGTGTATTGGAAATGGTAAACTAAAGATAATATTAATAATTAGAAGTAAAAGATACAACAGAAGTCTGAAATAGCCTCAACAGTCACAGTTCAGCACTTTCAAACCCTCCCCTGTGTTGATATGTGCATCTAAATAAGTGTGAGGCACAGAACCGCTGAAACAGCCGAGAAAATGTGCTCCCCAAAATACATAAACAGTGTAAAGGTCAGATAGCAGACATCGCTTTCCTTTATGCATATTTATTTATTTATTTATTTTTTAACATGCAACCAAAAGCTGCAGGTCAGTAACAGAAAGCAGCTGTTAATAATAGAAAATGTGTCATTTTAAATATTCCAATTGATTCTTGTATTTTATTTTGTGTGTGTCCCTTCTTTCACGTTTACCCTCCAGCTGCTGCTCTACTACCCTTGTGGATCACTTCTGCCCTCTAGTGGAGGAACATGAAAAGGACAAATTATAGAACATTGTTTATTATTTTAAGGGCCAACATGTAAAAAATAATGGTTTGTATGACAACAGTTGATCAAACAGTTAGTATTGAGTTTTGCCAGTGAAACTTTCCTTCACATATTTATAGGCATGTATTGTATATATTGTCAATGTTTTTACCCGTTTGTGTTCAGTAGCCATGGGACCCGACCTCTATGAGCCTGCACCATCACTATATATACTATATTATATACATGTAAGTACATGTATATAATATAATATATATAATATATGGGATTTATCCTTTTCTTTCTCTCTGTGACCTCATTATGAAGGTGAAACGATGTGGTCGAGCCGTAAGATGACACGTCGCTTGTAAAAGTAACCTGGGGTGAATTTTCCAGAAGGTTTTACAAGAGTTCATTTCAATATTAAACATCACCATGTGGTTTGAAACATGAACACTAGACACTAGAAGAAGCAGTCCTTTGATATTTTTACTTGAAAATGATTAATCGATTATCAACATAGTTTCTACAGAGGTCTGTGGTTTCTATTGTTCAGACCTGCATGTATTTACTAAACCATGTCAATAACTGCAGTAAACAGAAGCAGCAGATGGACTGTTTCCTGAACTAGACTCACGTTTATGTTTTCTGCTTATGTGTAAGAATCGGATTATTCAGAGCCATCTGTGTTAAACCCTGATCCACTGATTGACTTCATAAACCAGATTCAATAAACATTTGCTTCATCGAAACAACAATTATTTGTGCATCAGTGTTGATGCAGATATTTAATTACATATGGTGATTTGTGAACAGAAAAGCTGTGAAATAACAGAAAAATACTTGAACTTGTTTGGTATGAAAATGGATGTTTTGTGTTTAGTTTCCAGTTTTGTCTCTCTGCAGAGCAACATGTACACAGCAGCACCTCTGAGGGGCGCTGCTGAGCTACGCCCAGAGCAGCTGTGTGCTGACGTGAGGGAATAACTTAAATATTAATGAAATACTGTACCAGAGATATTGATCGGTAAATGTTGCTTTTATGTTATCAAGTTTTTATTGATCGACTGACAGGCAGGAAAACATCTATAAAATAAACAGACATACAAAGCACAAACATATCCACAAACATGGGGGGTAAATATGAAGAGCAAACTCATTTCTGTCTCAGAGTTTACTCTCTGTGTGACCGGCAGATCCCAGCAGCGGATGCCTGTAAACTTTCTTATTATAACAGATGATTTGATGAATGATTTGTGCAATGTGAATGTTTTCAGTGACACAGACACACAGTAACATCTAACAAACAAACGGTGAATAACATGAGGCCATATTGAGAAATAAAGGCAAACTCTGCATTGCTCAATAGCTCTATTTAGTTTTAATAGTTTCCAAACTGACTTCAGATCTGTATTATTTGTTTTGCAGCCTTTAAATTGGAATAAAGTGCATTTAGTCTAAACAGTCACATTTATTCACAGAAGAAGTTGAGCTTCACTGCTTCCTTTACTAAAATAATGATCACAACTTTTGCTGCTTTGCTTGCTGACTCTAGATGAGCAGCGCAAAGCTGACCTGGTGATTGGTTTTTGTTTGCTTTATTGATCACTGCAAATGATTACCAGGAAGACAAAAACAAACAGATATGTCTTTACAGCCTTTACTGGAATATTCAGACAAACATAGCAAAGCCTGATCAAACAGGAGCACAGAACCATTCAAACATGAATGCATTGCATAAAAATACCCGTTAAAAACCTTCTCACATGAGTGACTATGTCATTATGCTTATCTCTTTCCATGATTCAATTAGCTCCTCGTGCAGTAAGTCTTAGCCATACAGTTTGGTGTTTTCAGGGTTTTGTTTAACTTCTTTCTTTCTGTTCCATGTGAGCCTGTAGGATTGTATTTGGAGGCTGGAACAGACTTGCGTAAATCATTGAGCAATCCCCTTATACCTGTGCAGTCCAGTCTTTGAGTGTGTAATAGCGTTTCAGTGTCCAGTTTCTACTGCTGTTCTCAGGGTAATGAAGATAAAATGTACGTAATAACCCAAAGCTGTGTCCTGTTTTTGTGGCTGCATGTGCTGACCTTTGTGAAAAGTGACGGTAAGACCAAACAAACAAAGCATTCATATGTTAATTCAACTCGTTTGTATTGTTTTCTCTTCTCTAATTTGATATTTAGTTGTCATGCAGAAATGATTCAATTTGTCTTTCTTTCTTTTCGTCTCACAGAATGTTTACTTGCAAACTTTTTAAAGAGTGAGAAGTAGTGGTTTTGTTTGAATAAGTGTAATTACAGCTTTCACATCGTAAAGTGAGAGAAGCTGTATTTCATGAGTTTGGGGTAAATTTCAACCAGAAAGGCTAAAAAGGATTAAGTGATAATTCTTAACAAAACTGGTCGTGTTTTTAATCCAATCAACATCTTTGAGGAATATTGTTATTTTTGACCAACTGACATTAGGATCTAATGTGACGTTTTTCTTGGGGGGACAGTCTCATATATATCATTTCCCGTTGCTCACCAAAAATCTTTTTAATTTATAATTTCTTTCTGCAAAAGAATGTGCAAAACCTCACATCAGTAATGCAAACATTATCCTAAATGAGAAGGAACGCTACGGAAACGGTGAAATAGTCAGCTATGGCTGCAGGAATGACCGTGGTACACAGTTCACTGTTACCTGTGAGCAAGGTGTTTGGACTGGGATTCAGAGCTGTGGAGGTAAGAAGGACAGTTTAAAGGAGAATTATAGTGTGATTGGAGTTTGTGGGTTTTATTTGGCACATTTGAAATAGTAAGTATCTCCTAAATATCAGATAAAACAACCTACAGTGATGTAAAATTGAAACTGAATTATAACTTTATGCTTCATGTCATTATCAAAATCCTGCTCTTGTTGTCCTCTAACTGTCCAGCTGCCAAAAAGAGAGGAGACATAGATCACCTTCTCTAATATTCTCCTGGAATAGCATAAATCAAATCAGTAGAAGTAGTAGTAAAACAACGCGTGTTGTTTACTTGATGTCGATGATGTGATGGTGGATTGAAGAATCTCCGCCGACACTGTATTTCTTTCTCAAAGGTTTATTACAAAGAGTTCAGCAACAAATACAGCATCTCACAGACCTCCAGGATGTCCGTGGAGAATCACAGCCAATCTGATGCTGTCTCAAACTTTGTTTATTACTGCCCAAAAGTTTTGTTTTGTTTTTTGGCTCAGTTTTGGATGAATTCAGAAACAAAGCTCAACTAAATAAATCTGGTGGTTTTAACATAAAGATGCAGTGGACACCACTTTGCAGCGCTTTTGTTTTTTTCCTGACTGACTGTTGGTGTTTACTCAGCTTTCAGCTGCGACCGCCCGCCATCAGATGGAAGCATGACAGTGAGAGGGTTACCAGATAATGATGATCACATACTTCCTGACCGCCTCCTCACATTCAGCTGTGACAGTCGTGGCCAATACCTGAATGGCAGTTCAAGGCTGATATGTGGTAAAGATGGAAAGTGGGATAATCCATTCCCCTCTTGTGAAGGTAAACCCTTCAAAATCAAAACTAATACAGTACACAATATGGCTGTGATAGTTTTAAGATATGAAGCATGTTACACTATAATACCTGCATACATTATAAGGATACTCATGTGGGCTGCATCAAGTTTTTCATTTCATATCCGTTTTTTTTTTTTCAGATATCACTTGCAGCGTTCCCATGATGCATCCTCATCTTCAAGTAGTTGGACCTCTAGCAGCAAACAAGACAATTCAGGCTGGACATAAAGTACAGTTTGTCTGTGATGAAACATATTCACTGAGCGGGATTAGAGAAAGTGAATGTTTAGAAACTGGAGAGTGGAAAGACCCCTTTCCAACTTGTGTCGGCGGTACGTTTATTTTTAACACATTTAAATTATGTTGACCTCCTTCTATTGAATGTACCCACCTAACTTAAATATTAATGTACATTATGAGGGTAAAAGAGAAATGTATTTTCATTCTGCTCTATGTGTGAATGATATAAACTAGAACTGGTGTATCCTGCATGCTATGTCCTGTATGTTGTTGTTATATTTGATCTTTGATCCGATAAAAGCATGTTAATACCAGGATGTAACAACGGATATACTGCACGTATGGACATAAAGACTTGTGAGAAAAATTATTACAAAGCTTTTCTGGAAATTACTAATTTGTATTTATTTTTGTGGAGATCAGAGTCAAACGTGTGTCTGTCTTCTTCTTTTAGTTTCGGGTTGCGAACGACCACCACCCCTTGAGGATGGAGACACCAAGACAGCATTTAAACATATTTACAGAAATCGTGAAAGGGTTGAATACATGTGTCAGAACTATTACATCATGGAGGGCAGCCCTTACAAAACCTGCATGAACGGTGTATGGACTGGAGAGATGAGATGCCTCAGTAAGTCATAATTCCCTTCATATTGTTGATATTGGATTTTGTGCAATTATTTTGCACAGACAAAACTGAAACTACTGAAACGTATATACCTAGAATCAACCTGACAATAATCAAATATGGAGTATGCCTTCATGACGTGAATGTAATGTTATTTATCTGTTATCTCTTACAGAACCCTGCACTGTGAATGAAGAACTCATGCGCGAACATAATATCACATTTAAATATTCACATGCACGAAAGCTGTATTTAGAACATAATGATTATATCGAGTTCGTATGTATCAGACCAAGAAGACCCACCGGAAGTGTGTCAATGCGTCAGCGTTGTATTGACGGTGTGATGAACCTGCCAACTTGCGCTTAAGACTTTCAGCAAGCTGGAAGTGATAAACATGAGCAGACATTAAAAGATGAACCAGAAAATACCAAATCCAATCGCAAATCCATTTTGTGAATGTATTGAGAATGGTAGGTGATGAAACATGTCCACCTATAATTAATTAACAAATAGTGAATTCTTAATAAAGAAATTATCGAGTTTTAGCTGTGGTGTACATCATTTTTCATATCACTAGTTGTTGTGTGGGAACAATATGAAACAGGTCACCCACACCTGGCCTTTTAGCTCCCTGAGCGCCTGTGGAGTTTATAGCAACTTTCAGCTCATTGTTTTGTTTCTGTGAAACTTCACTGTGGCAAAAAAGCTCTGCTAAAGCCACTGTACGCTGCCTGCCCACCACAAACAAATGAATAACTAGCTGATAAACATAATCAAGCACTTTGCAGCTAGAGCCAGGAGTTGGTGGAGACCAAAACAGAGCTCAAAGCAGAGTGAATATTGGACTTCTATTGGGCAGGTGAACAGAAACATGAGGCCAATTGGATGCTAATTTTGCTTCTAGACATAGCAACTTAACAAGACAATAATATGTTGATGTTACAGCTTGTTTTACTGCAAACAAAAGACCCAAAGACTCAATGAATGTAGATTAAACAAAGCAGATATGTAACTATGGAGATGCCAGATCAGTCATATGAATTGACAATTACCCGATTATTGCAGAACCCAGAATGTTATATATTCTCCTCTGATAATGACAAATTATTCTATATTTATAAGACATGATGATGCTTTTCGATATTCTTTAAAAAGTCAATATCAATATGACCCCAGCATGCAATGAGTCAACCTTTCTGCAGAGCGAACCAGAAGCCTTGACAGACAACCTGAATGGAACTGAGCCATCCTCTCTGTCTGTGACAAGCCACTGAACCCCGACCGGTTTAACTGATCCTTTCTAGAGCTGAGTCCTGCCATGCTCTTATCTGAAAGAGTGTGTTGATATGACTGTGTCATGATAATGAAGTTAGGGCCACAGAACCCTGTCTCAATGACTGAGTGATCGCCTGAGGGCTTCTGCCACCACCCTCATTCATCACAGCAATGATAGTTTTTCGCCCCCCGCCCGCTCCGTCTCTCCCTCCAACTCCCAGTCCCTGCATTTGCACCCTTTCAGCTGGTCATTAACACTTGATGAATGCCGCTGTGTAAAAAGGTTTCCTTAAAGTCATTTGGTTTGTGAGTCATGAATTTTTGTTGCACCCACGCACACCCATCACACACCCTTTTTCTGGCTACAACACGGTTTCTAATGCAGGTCATCTGTCAGACACCCACTCCTTATTATCTGTTACCTCTGTAGATGTGATCTTTCACCCCCAAGCAACCTGGAACCTTTGAATATGGGCAGAGCTGGACGATTGGTGTGGACTGTCATCACATTACTGTAATGTCTCTTCCTGTCTCCACACATCATCGGTGCTCACTCTTTTTTTCTTCATTTTCAGTCACATTCACTATCATGGCTTTTCTTCCACCTTTTTTAACTATTGCTGCTTTTTCTGCTCATCTGGCCTGAATTTGCACTTTGCAGCAGCCATTAGTCTAAAGTACCATCTCTCATGCATTAACCATTGGCCTCTGTTGGCTCCCATTCAACCTGCCATCTTTCATAGAGGAAGAGCTGAGGTGTTGGGAGACAGACTGAGTGCAGGGGGCTGATGCTACAACAGCCACAAGAAGGTAAACCGTCTTTGCTTATTAACATCCAGCTCAGTCATACAAAAGCTACAGATTCATATTAGCAGCGACAGAGGAACAAGATGAAACACACTTTCATGAGCTTAACGACTCGTTTGCTATTCGTGATTGGTTGATTTGCTGTGCCGTAAATGTTTGTAAATCCTGATGTGCAGGACGAGGTAAAATATGTGAAAAGTAGTCAATGGTTTTTGTCTGACAATTAGAGCTCCATTCAGCTCCTGCTGATTACATTTGCAGCAGGTATCAATTAGACCTGATAAAGGATAAATGTGACACAGTTGAGTCCAGGTGAGTGACTATGTTTTACAAAACGGTGCATTGCAATTAGCCTACTCATTTAAACCATTTGTTTTAACGCTAGCTTTTTTCTTAGTCAGATGACACTTGTTGGTCACATCTGACAAGCCCTCATCTGTGTGGATCTACTGTATGTGCTTTCAAACCAGGTCGTTTTAAACATTTCTGACATGAGGTCTGTCAAGCTCCACATGTTGAAGAGCGAGACTCAGTATTTAAAGAATTTGGAGAGTTGTGTCTTTAATTTTTTTTATCCTTTCCTGAAGCCAAAAACACTAAAACAAAACTGTAAGAAATGAATTAAACACTGTGTGTATCTACTCTAATGTTAGCTGCCCAGCTAACTGTCTCCACGCTTTGTTAATTAAACCACTTGCAGGTTTTGTTTGGGCTGTTGCTGATGATATAGATGATATATAGATGATATAATTGGCCTGAATACAGTTCTGGTTGCATGTTTTTGCTACAGCCAGTCAGGCATCATTAGCTAACGGAGAGCTTTCTGTGTGCTGGTGTGTCTCAGTATGTTTTCGGTCTGTCCATGCTTATACAGATGATCAAGTTTCTATCTCATCATGAAGTGCAGACTTAATATTAAGTTTGCAGCGTAACAGGCAGCTAATCAACAACATGTAGCATCTGTGGTCAGACTAAACAAACATTAACTGACCTTAACATACTCACAATGAAAATGCTAACATGCTAGCAGGTAGCCCATAATTTATGTATTTCTACTGTGCACAGTAATCCACTGAGTGCAATTTCCCAACTCAGTGACAAAGCTCCAATTCTAAAGTAAGTAAGCATTGCTTACGGACATATATGAGGTATTCACATCACACAGAGTTCAGGGAGTTGCATGTCCTTCTCCTCAGCTGGGTGGGTGGCGGGGGTTTGGAGGAGATGTTGTGCATGGGTGAAGAAACGAGTCTCTGACGACGACCAGGCAGGGCAGGTTGATCGGGATGTTGTTGGTGGAAATCAGTAATAAGCTGGGGGTCGAGGATGTGGCGAGCCAGAACCCAGGACCTCTCTTCTGGACCATAACCCTCCCAGTCAACCAAATATTGGAGACCACAACCCTGATGACGAGAGCGCAACAGGTGCCAAACGGAGTAGGCAGGGCCTCCATCAATGAGTTGGGGAGGTGGAGGAGGTGGAGCTGCAGGCACAAGGGGACTATCCTTGACTGGCTTCACTCTGGACACATGGAATGTAGGATGGATCTGCATTGATTTTGGGAGTCTCAGTCTTACTGCACTGGGATTGATGATTTTCTGGATGGCAAATGGGCCGATGAATTTAGGAGCCAGTTTCTTCGACCCCACCCTGAGTGGAATGTCCCGAGTGGAAAGCCACACCTTTTGACCCACTTCGTAGACAGGAGCCTGGGTGCGCCGTCGATTTGCTGAAACAGAATAACGATCTGCAGAGCGGAGGAGGGAGGCCCGTGCTTGGCTCCAGGTGCAGTGACAGCGGTGGATGAAGGCTTGTACTGATGGACAGGAAGCTTCCTTCTCTAGTGCAGGAAAAAGGGGAGGCTGGAACCCATAGTTGCACTGGAATGGAGACAGACCCGTGGCAGAGCTAGTCAGGGTGTTTGTGAGCATATTCAACCCACAGAAGTTGCTTGGCACAGGACGTGGGATTCTGTGAAACCATGCAATGGAGGGCTGTCTCCATTTCCTGATTCATACGCTCGGTCTGACCATTAGACTGAGGATGAAACCCGGAGAACAAACTGACGGTGGCTCCCAGCATAGCACAGAATTCCTTCCGAAAAACTGAAGTGAACTGAGGGCCCTGATCCGACACCACATCTACCGGGAGACCATGGAGCCAGAAGACATGGAGCAGGACCAGTTGAGCTGTGTCCTTGGCTGAAGGGAGCTTGGGTAAGGGCACAAAATGAGCCATCTTACTAAATCGGTCCACCACAGTCAGGATGACTGTATTACCCTCAGAAGGAGGAAGACCAGTAACAAAGTCTAGGGAGATGTGAGACCATGGGCGATGAGGAACGGGGAGGGGCTGCAGAAACCCAGCAGGAGCATTGTGAGATGGCTTGTGTTGACTGCAGACTGGACAGGCATTGACAAACCCCCGGATGTCTTCGCCAAAAGTGGCCCTCCAAAACCGTCCACGTCCTTGGTTCTCTGGATTCCTGGGTGACAAGTAAGCTTGGAGAAGTGAGCCCACTGGAGGACGTCAGACCGCAGAGCCGGAGAAACAAACAGGCGATCACAGGGAACGTTGCTGGGACCAGGCTGATGCTCCACAGCGGCCCTCACTCTCTCCTCAATCTCCCATGTGAAAGTGGCAACCATGCAAGGGGCAGGAAGTATAGAAACATTCCCTGGGATAGCATCCTCCCTCTCTTGGAACTGGCGAGCATCAGGTTTGATGTTGCAAGATCCTGGTCTGTAGGAGAGGGAGAAGTTGAATTGGCTAAAAAAAGAGCGACCACCGTGCTTGTCGGGAGTTGAGTCTCTTTGCTGTGCGGATATACTCCAGGTTCCTGTGGTCTGTCCATACCAAGAATGGAATCTTGGTGCCCTCCAGCCAGTGGCGCCACTCTTCCAGGGCCAACTTAACAGCAAGTAGCTATGATTCCCAATGTCGGAATTTTGGTCGGCCGCTGAGAGTCGACGTGAAAAGAATGCACAGGGGTGAAGCTTCTGATCCGAGGTCGAGTGTTGAGACAGAACAGCCCCTACCCATACGTCTGATGCATCAACTGGAGGATGGGAGCTGATGTGAACCGGGTCTTCAGGGTGCAGAAGGCCTCATCTGCAGCCGGTGTCCACCTGAAGAGCACCTTAGAGGATTTGAGTCCGGTAAGAGGAGCTGCAATGGAGCTGTAGTTGCGGATGAAGCAACGATAGAAGTTGGCGAAACCCAGAAACCTCTGTAGCTGCTTGCGGTTGTCAGGGATTGGCCAGGACAAGACTGCTGAAACCTTGGCTGGATCCATCTGGATACTATAGTGCGCCAGGATGTACTCCAGGAAAGAGACAGAGGAGGCATAGAACATACATTTCTCAGCCTTGACAAAGAGTGAGTTCCTCAGAAGTCACTGCAGGACGGACTGCACATGGTGAACATGTTCCTCACGGGACTTGGAGAAGATCAAGTTGTCATCCAGGTAGACAAACGCATAGTGGTCCAGCATGTCTCTGAGCACGTCATTCACCAAGGCCTGGAACACTGCCGGGGCATTGGTAATAACAAGATATTCATAATGTCCTGAGGGGGTGTTAAAGGCAGTCTTCCACTCATCACCCTCTCGAATCCGCACCAGGTGATAGGCATTACGAAGGTCCAGCTTGGTGTAGATGGTGGCCCCCAGCGGTCGGACTGGTTGCAGAGGTCTTGGTGTTCTCTGTCGTCTCTCCCGTCTACGAGCCTGGATGCGTATATCTATCCTTGTGGCCAGCTCTATTACTCCATCCAGTGTGGAAGGGATTTCATGTGACACCAACTCATCTTTTATTGAATCAGCAAGCCTGCGCAGGAAAATGTCTCGGAGGGCTGCAGCGTTCCAGTCACTCCGGCGAGCCAGAACACGGAAATCAATGGAATAATCTGCCACTGCCTGGTTGCCCTGGTTCATGTTCATGAGTTCCTGGGTGGTGTCCGCCCCAGAACTCCCCATGCCAAACACCTTCTGGAGTTCCTCAGCGAATGCCTGGAAAGAACCGCAGGCAGGAGTGTGTCTGTCCCACTCAGCAGTTCCCCAAAGGCGAGCTCTCCCTGTCAGATGATTAATGGCGAATGCCACCTTGACCTCTTCAGAGGAAAACGTGTGGGGTTGCAGGGCAAACAAAATAGAACAGTTTGTCAGGAAAGGATTACAGCTCTCCGGGTCCCCAGCGTATCGTTCTGGGGTTCCTATCTGGACCTCACGGACACGATCAGGAGCAGAGATGGCTGCGGCCTGAGGTGGCTCAACTGGAGGAGGTCCTAGAGTTAGCGCAGCCGCTAGCTGATGTACTTGTACAGCTAACGCCTGCTCGTGGTTTGCTGCTGACTGTCTTACTTCGGTGGCAGCAAAAGTCATTTGAACCTCATGATGCTGGAGGGCGGCCTCAATCCGCTCAAAGCGATTCTGTGGTGAGCTGGGGTGTGCTGGGTCCATGACTGGCCAGATTGTACTGTAACGTGTGAGGTTTGGACCCAAAAGCAGCACCAACTAGACCAGATGAATTGGTAATGACGTTTTATTGTCAACTGAGACAGGTAACTAAGCTCAATACAGTTCAAAGGGGGGAATGGCAGGCTATGAGGGACCAGGGGAAAATCCAGACGACAGTCAAAAACAGAAAGGCATAAGTCTTTACCAGGGCAGGGACAAGGCGGGTAGGTCAGGAGCAGGCAGGGTCGGAACCAGGAGATCAGGCAAAGGGTGAAAGCTGGAAAGTCTTGCATGAGCACAAAGAACAATCTGGCAAAGAGTCTGTGAACCAGAGAGGCTAAAATACAGCAGCATTTTCCACATCATCCCTTTCTCCCAACCTGCCACATGTCCTTCTGCGCTGAAACTTTGATTGTAAATAGTGTAAATAGTGTTGATCGAAAGAGTAGGGATGGGCTGCCATTTTGGTTTTGACCTTGTTTTCTCCTGTTTTTCTGAAAGTTAGTAAAGGTAAGATCCTTGTCATTTGTTTTGTTTGAGGGAAGTTGTTTATTTTCTAGTTAGACTTGTTTTGTTTGTTGCTTTGGCCTGGGTCCAGTTGTTTGTAGTTATAACAGTTTAATCATGTCTTATTCTTGTAAATAAATATTTGTTTAATTAATCACTAAGTTTTGTAAGTAGCTTTTTGGGACTTGGGGAAGATGAGACCTGTTTGTGTTATGCCCTAAACACCCTAGACTGGGACATAACAGCCCTATCTGAACTAATGAAGAGTTATTACTGAGGTTAGTCGACCACAGGAAAACCCTGTTGCTCTCTCTCTCACTGAGGAATTAAAGTTAATTGACTGTACTGGGGATTAGGTGCAGGCCAGAACCAAATCAGGCTGCTGTTTGAGGTGCAAAGTCATCCCACATCCTCAAATTGAAGTATTCCTTTCAAACCATTTCACTGTCATCACTGTCTTCTATATTTTAACAACTTGTGGTGGGGATGACGCAGTTTTTACACCTGTAAGCTTGCACAAAAAATAACCGTCCTTCCGAACCTTTTCCTGAAGATGATAATTCTACAGTTACACTCAGACTGTGATGATCAATAACTCATTGCAGCCTGGTGGTTTCTGCCCTTGTGTCATGCTGCTGACTGCTCTGCAACTGATAAAAGATGAAAGCTGAAGTAAAACATGTTTAAAGCCTGCTGTGCAATATGTACATTTTAATTATAAATAGAGAAACTGGATGATCTATTATTAGTCTTTTTTTCCTGTACATCTGTGGCCTTGCCAGAGCAATTTGCAAATGTGAATTAGTCTGGAATCTCTCATTTCCGGACCTACAACCAATCACAGCAATGAAACATGTGACATAAAGCAGCCTCATTCACTGTCTGATTATAAATGACTAACTGACTTCACCATCCACTGAGCCCCAGAACAGTCTAAACATAAGCAGGAGCTGTAAATTAAAGATTACTGTGTCAGTGTGACTGAAAGGTAACAGTAGTTCACTAAAGATTCTCTTACAGAGACTGGAATACCAAATTGGCATTAAAGGAACCGCCCTAGGCTGGTTTAAGTCATATTTCCTAGACCGTTCTCAGTTTGTTCATGTTCATGATGAATCCTCCATGCAAACCAAAGTCTCTCATGGAGTCCCACAAGGTTCTGTATTAGGGCCACTTCTTTTCAGTTTATATATGCTTCCTTTAGGGAACATTATTAGGAATCATTCAATTAACTTTCACTGTTATGCCGACGACACCCAATTATATTTATCGATCAAGCCTGATGAAACCAATCACTTGACTAGACTTCAAGCATGCATTAAGGACATAAAAAATTGGATGACCCACAATTTTCTGATGCTAAATTCAGAAAAAACTGAAGTTCTCGTAATAGGACCCAAACACCTTAGAAACTATCATTCCAGAGATTTAGCCTTAGATGGGATCACCCTGGCCACCAGCTCCACCGTAAAAAATCTTGGCGTTGTTTTTGATCAAGACTTGTCCTTTAATAACTATATAAAACAACTTTCGAGGACTGCATTCTTCCACTTACGTAACATTGCCAAAATCAGACGCATCATTTCTCAAGTGGATGCAGAAAAACTAGTCCATGCATTTGTTACTTCTAGGCTGGACTATTGTAACTCTTTGCTATCAGGCTGCTCTAATAAGTCTCTTAAGAGTTTGCAGCTGATTCAGAACGCTGCTGCACGTGTTCTGACAGGAACCAAGATCAGAGATCACATCTCTCCCATTTTGGCTTCCTTGCACTGGCTACCCATTAAATCTAGAATAGAATTTAAAATTCTTCTACTAACATATAAAGCTCTTCATGGTCAGGCACCATCATATCTAAAAGAGCTCATAGTACCTTACCACCCCACTAGAACATTGCGCTCCCAGGATGGTGGGTTCCTTGTGGTTCCTATAGTGTCTAAAAGTAGATTGGGAGCCAGAGCTTTCAGCTATCAAGCTCCTCTTCTGTGGAATAAACTACCACTCTGTGTTCGGGAGGCAGACACGGCCAACACCTTTAAGAGTAGACTTAAGACTTTCCTGTTTGATAAAGCTTATAATTAGGGCTGGCTCAGGTCATCCCTTAGTTATGCTGCCATAGAACTAGACTGCTGGGGGACTCACATACTCTCTCGCTCTCTCTCTCTCTCTCATTCTCTCTCTCTCCTTATCTATCCATCTATCTAATCCATCTATCTATCATGTTACTAATTAAACTTCTGCCCCAGAGTTTCTGTGCTCTCTCGCCCAGCAGGTTCTTGTGGACTGTGTCTGCTGCTGTGGTCCTGCGTGGCGTCTTCTGCATGTGTTGTCGCCGTCATCATTGTTGCCATATTCCCATTACAGTTTATAGTTATGTAATGATTTGCTGCTACTGTAATAATTCATCATTCATTGTAACCTATTCGTATCATCCATTGTAATTCATTATTATTCATTGTGAGTGTACAATATGTGTGTGTTGATTTGTTCTGTACATGTGACATCATTGCACGTCTGTCCGTCCTGGGAGAGGGATCCCTCCTCTGTGGCTCTTCCTGAGGTTTCTTCCACCTTTTTCCCGGTAAAAGGTTTTTTGGTGGTCAAGTTTTTCCTCACTCGAATCGAGGGTCTAAGGACAGAGGGTGTCACTCCCTGTACAGATTGTAAAGCCCTCTGAGACAAATGTATTTTGTGATTTTGGGCTATATAAATAAAATTTGATTTGATTTGATTTGATTAAAAGATAACTTACAACAACTGTTTACTGTGTCATGTATTGACATAACAAGGAGCATCATTTGAATTAGATGAGTGTTTGTGAACAACTATACAGTGAATCTACACACAGTTAAACTCAGGTATGTATGTAGAAAGATGAATGCATGTGAGAAAACACATTTCTTCTGTCTGTTCAGGGATCCAGATTCAAGCCGCTGGAGCGTTTGTGTTTTTTCACCCCAGACCGCCAACGTACCAACTGTACATTAGCTGTACGCTAGCCAGCAAGTGTCTGTGGGTGTGTGTTCAGTTCTGCTTCGAATTGAACCAGAAACTCTGGTTGTTTCTGTTATTTTCCTCAAGTCTCGGTACGTTTGTCTAAAATTCATTTGGCCCTCTGTCTGAACCCACAGATAAAAGTTGAACCACCAGAAAAAGAAATGCTGCGTCATGTTTAAAAAGCCGAAAAAGCAAATCTTTCCTGCTGAAACTGCTCATGTAAGAGTCTGTGAATCAGACGGGAGGAAGGAAGGACACATGAGGAGATTCAAAGGATTTTAACCTGGAATGACTGTAAACCAGGTGTTTGTGTCTCAGGTAAACTTCAGATAACTAGTAAAGCAGCATGAATGGAAATCATCAAATAGGTAAATACATGCTGATTGTATGAGATGCTAAGATGAAAATATAATTTTGTGGTCATATTCTTAATTTTTAGCGACTGTATTATTATTAAATGTGACAGTTTTGTTTATCTGGAGCAAATCTTTATCCATAAGCAGTCATCTTATGTTTTATCAAAGAAAATATCACTTGAAAAAATGTCCTTAAGTCCTGCTCCTTTTAAAAAATGTGTTTTGTTTGTTGTTCCTGAAGTTGGATGTTTGACATAGTTTGAACATTTCTTAAAGAACTTCAGCACAACGTCCAGAGGTTGTGATACGCAGCACAACAAGCTGGTGAAGCTGTTGAACACGAGCACGTTATTCATCTTTGAAGGCGTTTCTAAACAAACTACAGCAGTCATTACCTTCCAGGGCGAAGGAACATGTGACCTGGAGCAGCAGAAGACTCACTGACGTGTTTTTAATAGTTTTAATAGTTAATAGGTCCACAGCACAGAGGAAGAACATATATCAGGCTTTGGATGCACACGCAATACTAGTAGATCAGATGTGTAGCCAGTTTGGTCAATAACACCGCGCATACAGTAGCTGTGACATCTAGTTTTTACCTGCAACCTGCAAGTTATCAAGTTTTTATTGATCGACTGACAGGCAGGAAAACATCTATAAAATAAACAGACATACAAAGCACAAACATATCCACAAACATGGGGGGTAAATATGAAGAGCAAACTCATTTCTGTCTCAGAGTTTACTCTCTGTGTGACCGATAGATCCCAGCAGCGGATGCCTGTAAACTTTCTTATTATAACAGATGATTTGATGAATGATTTGTGCAATGTGAATGTTTTCAGTGACACAGACACACAGTAACATCTAACAAACAAACGGTGAATAACATGAGGCCATATTGAGAAATAAAGGCAAACTCTGTATTGCTCAATAGCTCAATTTAGTTTTAATAGTTTCCAAACTGACTTCAGATCTGTATTATTTGTTTTGCAGCCTTTAAATTGGAATAAAGTGCATTTAGTCTAAACAGTCACATTTATTCACAGAAGAAGTTGAGCTTCACTGCTTCCTTTACTAAAATAATGATCACAACTTTTGCTGCTTTGCTTGCTGACTCTAGATGAGCGGTGCCAAAGCTGACCTGGTGATTGGTTTTTGTTTGCTTTATTGATCACTGCAAATGATTACCAGGAAGACAAAAACAAACAGATATGTCTTTACAGCCTTTACTGGAATATTCAGACAAACATAGCAAAGCCTGATCAAACAGGAGCACAGAACCATTCAAACATGAATGCATTGCATAAAAATACCCGTTAAAAACCTTCTCACATGAGTGACTATGTCATTATGCTTATCTCTTTCCATGATTCAATTAGCTCCTCGTGCAGTAAGTCTTAGCCATACAGTTTGGTGTTTTCAGGGTTTTGTTTAACTTCTTTCTTTCTGTTCCATGTGAGCCTGTAGGATTGTATTTGGAGGCTGGAACAGACTTGCGTAAATCATTGAGCAATCCCCTTCTACCTGTGCAGTCCAGTCTTTGAGTGTGTAATAGCGTTTCAGTGTCCAGTTTCTACTGCTGTTCTCAGGGTAATGAAGATAAAATGTACGTAATAACCCAAAGCTGTGTCCTGTTTTTGTGGCTGCATGTGCTGACCTTTGTGAAAAGTGACGGTAAGACCAAACAAACAAAGCATTCATATGTTAATTCAACTCGTTTGTATTGTTTTCTCTTCTCTAATTTGATATTTAGTTGTCATGCTGAAATGATTAATTTTGTCTTTCTTTCTTTTCATCTCACAGAATGTTTACTTGCAAACTTTTTAAAGAGTGAGAAGTATGATTCGAATTTTGACACCAGTAATCTGGAGGCGTCATACGCGAGTGGAACACAAGTGAGGGTGAACTGTCATGTTGGCTACAGTGGTTTCTTCAAACTGATCTGTGTTGGAGTAAATTGGCAGACTCGTGGTAAACCATGTGAACGTAAGTTATCGTCTTTCACTGATTCTGGTAGCATACGTGATATACATGTAATGATATACATGTAATGATATACATGTAATGCTGCAGCAGTATATATTCTGCTCATGTGGTTTGAATTTATATTACATTTATTGTTATTATTGTTGATACATTTATATTATATAAATCAGATACTGTATATTATTGCCTCCACATTTATCTTCCAGCCACAGTTTAGAGCTCCAAAAAGCTCCTTATTTGTTCCATCATGTCATTAATATTATATATCCCGGGTTCCCAACCCGCGGACCGCGGTCCGGATCCGGACCGGATCGCCATATCATCCGGACCCGATATTAATTGTAGATTTATTTATTTTTTTGACAGGTGAGTCTATTTCATGCCGTAACATTACTTTTCCCTATCCAAGCACTGCACTGAGCAAGCATTGAAAGGTACCAACCAATCGTGTGAGAGTCATACTACCCATGTGATTCTATCTAGCCAATGAAATCGCCACCTTGAATTCAGAGCGAGGTGCTACGAGTGAGTCTGTACGAGCACAGTCAGATTTGTACTTGCAAGGAGTTGTGCTGCGAGTACGAGACAGTCAGTCAGGAAATGAAGGTGGAAATTGAGCGAGAAGAGATTCAAGTGGATTAAACACAGGGAGATGATACTGGAAGAGAGGGCGTAAGTTAGTCGTTACTAGAGAAGTAAGCAATATGGAGCTGTCGAAGAAGAGGAAAGTAGATGCCGAAAATCGAGCTTTCAATGCGGAATGGACTGACGCGTACATGTTCATTCTTCCGCCCACGAGCACGAAACCAGTTTGTCTCATATGCTCCGAAACAGTGGCACTTATTAAAAGTGCCAACGTCAAGCGTCACTATGAGACTAAGCACAAAGCATTTGAACAATCATATCAATGAACATAATAAAAACAAAATATCGTTCCAAGCTCACTGATGAGCATCTGCACATGTGCATGAGAATGGCATTGACCTCGTTCAAGCCTAGATTTAAAATGCTGGCAGGGCAGCTAAAGCTCAATTCTCACACTGAAAAAAACTGGGGAAGGGAGGAAAAGGAAGATCATCTGTAAGAGAAACAGTTAAGATGTTTTGTGAATTTTTTAACATTGTTCAGTCAAAAGGAAACTGAAGCTGCTATTTTTTTTTTCTTAAGCACTTTCTTTGTTTTTGAATACATAATTTAGTCATTTTTATTTAAACTGCAGCCACATTGTGTAAGCCAGTGTTTCAATGTCAATACATTTCTTTGAAATCATACCGCAAATACAAATATGATGTTCCGGACCTCAGCTTGAGGATATTTATTTTAACTGGACCTCCTCAATTTTTACTTGAATACCCCTGTTATATATTATATGTTAATATAGCAGTAGTTTAATGTGGTATTAGTCAGTTTCTATATTGGCATGTGGAATACTTGAGTTGTTGGTTTTATGTTGAATGTGCAATTTTTTTTTGTTTGTGTGTTTCGTGTGTGTGCGTGTTGTTGGATTTGTTTTTTATCATTTATTATGTATTCATGAAATTGTCAGGATGTTGCCAAATATTTACGTACGTCTGCGATCCAAGAAAGATTTGGGGACAATAAAGTATAGTTCATATGTTCTATCACTGCAGTATATATACAATATTTACCTGTAATCTCTCTCATTCATATGTTTAAAGCAAAATCATGTGGTCATCCTGGTGATGCCCAGTTTGCAGATTTTCATCTGGAGAAAGGAGACGATTTTGTCTTTGGATCACAAGTTGTGTTCACCTGCCACAAAGGGTATAAAATATGCATGATCATAAATGTACACTGTTGTTTTTTATATATCTTATTACACAGAATCCCCGTGTTATACCCGTCATTTAAATTTAGCTTCTTTTAATACGGCATGCACTCATTTCAGTTATCAAATGATCAGTCGAATAAACTACCGGCGCTGCATGGCAGAAGGCTGGGATGGCATTGTCCCCACCTGTGAAGGTAGGAAATGTCTCTTTATGTGTATTTATGTTGGACATATTACAAAACTATATTATTGACCTACTCGTTTGGTTGATTTTGCAATCATGTGTTTCCTCCCAGCAAAATATTGTGCAGTGATTCAAGTGGACGATAATATCCAGGTGATTGGGGACCCAGAGACAGCAAACTACGGCAATGTGATTCGATTTAGCTGCAAGTCCAACAGTGAGATCCTGAACGGGTCTCCTGAGATCTATTGTGATGAAAATGGAAAATGGAGTGGCAAAGTCCCAAAATGTGAAGGTACATCTGACTGTCAGAAGTGAAAAGAGGAAGTGCAGGAAAGTCTTTTAGAAAAGGAAGGATGACGAGAGAGAGAAAGACACAATCATACAGTTTGTTCTAGATGTGAATACAGACATAAATGTACAACCTGGTTGAGTTGCAGGCATAAACTGAAATCCTAAAATCCTAAAACTATGAATACAATTCATTTTAAAAAGTGGAGCATGGTTATAACCAACATTTGAAACATTTCCAATGGTTTGGAGGCTTAATTTGAAGTATTTCCTTCACTATACTTGCCTCTATTTTGATAAAAGCCAACACAGATGTGACAGGAAATGAGCAGAAAAGAAGAGTGATGACATGCAACAAAAGCACCAGCTGTACTGGGGATGTTGCAAGTAGAGGATCAGTTTATTAAACCGTATTTCATCAACAGGCTTAATAGCAAAACAAATGTAAAAGTAGAATTAGTCACTGATTTTAGGGAGAAGATGGTTTAAAGTGAAGGTGAGTTTATGGTTTTGTTACAGTAAGGGTGAGTGTTATAGTGTTAGATGTGGTTAAAGTTAGGATAAGTCTCCAGGAAATTAATGTAAGTCAATGTAATGTCTCTTCAACAGAGGTCAAATGTGCAGTACCTGTCATTGAAAATGGTCGTGTGCTTGAAAACATCCAAGAGTACAAAGAAGATGAAGTCTTGCATTTTGAGTGCAACCAATTATATAGACGCAGTGAAGACATACCTTCAAAATGCATAAAAGTAGGAATGAAAGCAGAGTGGAGCCCCACACCTGTGTGTGAACGTGAGTATGAACCTAACCCTGACCCAGTCTACGGTGGTGTAATCCGTCTTGTTCCAGCAAACTAACAGGAAATATGCTTGATGTCCCAACAAATGTAGCAATAAAATGTAAACTGGAGCTGCCGGCACTCGCTGGAACCAGCTACGATCCTGCTTTCAGAAACACATTTACACCTGGTGAAACAGTCAGAGTCACATGTGGAGAGAAGTACTGGATTTCAACCCCTCAGGACACTTCAGCGGTGTCTACCTGCCAAACCGACGGACAATGGACCATCAGACCAATATGCCTGGGTATAAAACTACATGAACTTTAGTTCCAGACACAGATTAGGAGATTGTTGTTTCCCTTCTGTGTTTATATATTGATCCTGATCAATTGATGCACACAAATCTTTCTTTTATTCTAGAGATTACGTGCCGCAATCAACGAGACCGTAATGTGTATAGATGGAGTATTTATTACTGGCAAAGAATAACATTGGGTTACAATGCAACATATACGTGTGAAGACGGCTACAGGAGCACAGGGGGCGCTACCCATGTCACATGCACCAGAGACGGGTGGAGTCCAGATCCCCCTTGTGAAGGTTTTATGACGTTTGTGTTTATTATTGTTCATATTTGTGTGGATGAAGCTTTGAAGCATCAGGAAAAGAAACTAGAGTAAATACGAGTCAACAAATGTAATGAAATGCTTTTACTAAGTTTAGAACAAACTCACAGTAGTAGTGCACTTAACTTTTCAAAGTAGTGATGAGTGAAATTAAACCTAACCCAAGCTCTTTCTTTCAGAAATAACATGTGCCAGCGAGCAATTCGAGAATGCAGATATCACCAGCTATTCCAAGCCCATATACAAAAAAAATGAGTATGTCAGTTATGTCTGCAGGGACACGACTAGGCAAAGATTTACTCGTACCTGTACAGAAAGTGGTTGGACAGGCACTGTATATTGTGCAGGTGAGTAATAATATAATATATATAATGAATAATATAATATATCACAATATAGTTTAAATAACAAGTAAAGTGTGTTCTTTTTCCTTTTTAATGTGAAAAAAGCCCTTTTGTAATCGTAAACACTTGGTTTTGCATCTTGAGGTGCAATAAGTGTAATTACAGCTTTCACATCATAAAGTGAGAGAAGCTGTATTTCATGAGTTTGGGGTAAATTTCAACCAGAAAGACTAAAAAGGATTAAGTGATAATTCTTGACAAAACTGGTCGTGTTTTTAATCCAATCAACATCTTTGAGGAATATTGTTATTTTTGACCAACTGACATTAGGATCTAATGTGACGTTTTTCTTGGGGGGACAGTCTCATATATATCATTTCCCGCTGCTCACCAAAAATCTTTTTAATTTATAATTTCTTTCTGCAAAAGAATGTGCAAAACCTCACATCAGTAATGCAAACATTATCCTAAATGAGAAGGAACGCTACGGAAACGGTGAAAGAGTCAGATATGGCTGCAGGAATGACCGTGGTACACAGTTCACTGCTACATGTAAGCAAGGTGTTTGGACTGGGATTCAGAGCTGTGGAGGTAAGAAGGACAGTTTAAAGGAGAATTATAGTGTGATTGGAGTTTGTGGGTTTTATTTGGCACATTTGAAATAGTAAGTATCTCCTAAATATCAGATAAAACAACCTACAGTGATGTAAAATTGAAACTGAATTATAACTTTATGCTTCATGTCATTATCAAAATCCTGCTCTTGTTGTCCTCTAACTGTCCAGCTGCCAAACTCAAACTCAAACTTTGTTTATTACTGCCCAAAAGGTGCCTTATGGTCTTCCAATCACTTCCAAACTTAGTCCTCCTTATTGACCTCATCTTAACTTTTCCTTATAGGGCATTCTCTTTAACAGGCAGACAGACTGTGGTATTTTCTAACACAACAGGCGTGACAAAATACACTACAATACACTACACGTGCTAAGATGAAAGTTCAGTATCATTTATTATAAAGAATCAGCGATGAGGGATCATTGGGTTCATCATCTGGGGAACATGAATGTAGCATTTGAGATATTTCAGTCTGCTCCACAGTTGTGGACTGATGAACAAACCACATTGTTAGCGTGCTTTGATTGATGCTGCCTGGATCTAACTCTTTGTTTTTCACAGATACCATACCATGTCCCAAAGATCCCTTTCTACATGGATATGTGGTTGAATCAAATGGCACTCTGTACTACACCTGCAATGACGGTTATAAGCTTGTCACTAAAGGCTGGTGGGGTGAAGCCAAATGTAAGGACGGCGTGTGGACTGGACTCCAACAATGCATCGGTAATGAATAGTCTAACCTGCATGAAGCAAAGTGGCCACAGACAGAGGCTGAACTGAGGAGCTGCATGAAGGACCAGGATAAGATCAATAAGGAGCTTTTAACCGGTCGATCCCCAGAATGAAAGTTAAACATGTACATGTTATGGCCTTTTTTAGCTATGCATTGACATTGCTAACGGATTAATTCCTCCCCGTCTTCTTTACATGCATGTTTATTTTAACATGCTTACTGTATCTCACACTGTTACCTGGTTTGTTTTATAGAGACTTGAAAAGATACATGTTTGTTAACTACAATATATGGATCTAATGTTTGTCATCATATCCGCTCTAGATGAAAGCAGCTGTGGACAACTGCCTGTAATTCCTCATATGAATCCAGTGAAACTTGAAGATTACGGGAATGATCAAAACCAAATCATCCCAGTAGTTTGTCAGAAAGGATATCGTGCTCAGGTTGAAAGCTTGACCTGTGACAAGGGGGAGTGGCGCTCAATGGGAATAGAGTTGAATAAGATCTGCATACGTGAGTCGTTTTCAGTCCTATTTTATCAGATGTTATTATTTATGAAATAATGTATGAGATGTATGATAAACTGTTTCATATCTTGCAGCTGAAACCAAGCACTGTAATCTTCCACCTAAAGTAATGAACGCAGTCGTTATGACTTCATATCAGAAGGAATACTTGTCTGGCTCTGAAGTAACTTATAAGTGCCGCAACAACTACATAATGGAGGGAGGAGACACCATCACATGTCTGGAGGGTCAATGGGAGGTGACGGACATTACGTGTACATGTATGTAGCACTTCACAAAACCTCCAAATACAAAAAGCTGCACTCATTCCTAATTGATCTTTCAATACAACATCAAGAGCATTTCACCTGAATTTGATGTATTTACTTAATAACATTTACTGAGCAGTAAAACTCTTTAACATCTAGATTGAGGTTTAAAACAAGCATGTGGGAAGTTATACAGTTAAAAACAACACTGGTAAAACTTTAATTCAGCAGCTCTAAACATCAATGTATTTCTTCTGGTTTTTTTTAGTGTACTGTAACAAACCCAAAGATGCGCAGCAGATGATGAAGATACTCTCCGAGGATAAAGACAGATACACGAATGGGGAAGTCATAGACTATGAATGTGCCACATCTGGTGAAAAAACTAGAGGCAGAACAGAATGTGTCAATGGCCAGTGGAGTGAACCAGTGAGATGTGGAGGTGAGGAAACTGAAAGCAGACCTATAGCATAGCATAGCGTTGTATCTGAACACAGGCTGGGAGTTATATGGGTCCCCTTTACTGCTAGTGTTTTGTTCATCCACCTCAGCTCAGCAAGGTCAGTGTCTGTTCTCATTATTGAAGTTTTACAAAGCAACACAATATCATCTTTTACATTATTATTATTCAGCCAATCTGCAGCTGGGTGGTAAAAGACAAGTAAACAACTAAAGGAAACTTCATTGAATATTTGAAGTGAGTACTGATCCTGGCGGAGTTTGTGTACAAATACTATATGTGTACTTTGATTTCAGTCAAAGTGTCAATCAAGTGTCCAGTTTGCATCCTGAGGTCATGAACAGCAGGGTGATGTGCTGTTTCAGGCTGGTTGAAGACCAGTCGCAGACATTTGAATGTGCAGACGATCAAACCTCAAATGTTCCAGTGTTTAAAGTTGATGGTAAATGTTGACTTGACGTGGTTGCTCCATTTTTTCTTCTTTTAAATTCTGAAGCAATAAATCTTTAAGATGAGCTGACTCGACTCCTGTAATAATAATAATAATATTTACAATAATTCTGAGAACATTTAACAAAAATAAATAACAAATAAAGATACAAACAAAACGTGGGTAAAGTACAGAAGCAGCGTTGTGGTTCATTTAAAGCGTTTACACCTGGGTGTATAGATCTATTTTATTGTATCTACGGTATTATTTTATCTTATTTTACTGTTGAAGCTTGGCATGAAAAATTACATTTTTTAAATAATAAAATAACCAGACCAAGCAAGCTACAGTTTTACCCAAACCGTGATCTTTTTTCTAACCAGTGTTTACTTGTTTTGCTGTTGTGCATCAGGTTTTTGAATTTGATGCAGTGGATCAATTTTGTCCTCAGGTCACCTGTGACGTTGGGAGTCTGAGGTCAAGGGTCATTTCTCTTCTGTCTGTAGGCCAGTGAGGCAATCAGCTGATTCTTGATCAATGGGCTTTGTACTACAGTATCATTAACACAATTCAGGCCAAAGTGCATTTGGTGAAACTGACGGGCACATCAGACATTGAGCTTTAGACATGTTTGTCTCGTGTGTTTTCTGAAGCTTTCCTGTGTACCAAATCAAGTTTTTTTGTCAGACTGAATCAGACAAGAATATATCAGAAATGCAAGAGAAAACTTAGGAGACTTCTTTACAGTATGAATGAATTTGACAGGATACTAAGGAAATCAATCATACTGTACTGTGTGTAAAGTCCTCTGGAACATCCACTATTATGTGAACAGTGTGTGCTGTGTGTGTGTTGTGTTCATGCAATCTTGTGCAATCCCACTGGGCTGTCCATACTGTGACCCTCAGTGATCTCTGAGGACTGCAGCAGGGGACAAACATACTGCAATTCTGCTCAGAAAACAGTATTTCCCCTCAGTTAGACTCATCGCTCAGTTGCTCGCCAACATGCGATTGTCTTTAATCCTTCTGATTCTCCAAGTGTGGGGGAACATAGACGTTTGTTTATCACAGAATGGTAAGACAGACTTTTTTCAGCTTTTCAAAGCTTTGTGAGGGTTTCAGTTGTTTAAAGGCTTCCATGTAAGCTGTATGTTATGTGTGATGGTTGTCTTATGTATAGTATAGACTCAGTCACAAAGCTAAAGCTCGTTTTGATATCATTCAATTGTTAAGAAGACATGTATATCGTCTCTTTCACCGATGTTGCTGTTTGTCAGAGTGTTCGACTCTCCCAGATGTTCCTCACGGCTACGTTTCAGAGGACACCAAACAATCCCAGTACCAGCTGGGACATGTGATACATTTCACATGTGAAACTGGTTATATATCAGGTCCAGTCATCAGATATGTGTGTACAAGAGAAGGCTGGTTGGCAGTCCATAAGGGAAGCTGCTACTGTGAGTTAAATGGCTTTCTGTCCTACTTTTTTATTTTGTTACATGGTCGGCTACAGTAATCAGTTTTTATAATATATAATCCTTAACATTATACAACTGTAAATATTATAGACTTATATCAGTGGATAAACAGTGATGAAGAAATTAAAAAGAAGCGGAAAGCAAAGTTTGTTCATATTTGGAGTTGATGATAGCACATGTATGCTAACATTCAGAAATATCTCAATTTAAATATATATATATAGATTTTCTTCTCCAAAGTAACTACACTTAATCAAATGATGGTACTGCATTCGGCTGATAACTACGGTTTATAAATTGTACTAATTGTTCTCTTTAGTGCTTTCGACTAAAATCCAACAATGAACAAAAATATGTTTTAAATCATTCAGGAATCGTTTGGTTGTTGAATAAACTTTGTTTTTCAGTAAAGCCATGTGAGCTTCCTGATGAAACTCCAAATGGATATTATCAAATTATCAAGGGTGAAGATTTTGTTTTTGGAACAACTATCCAATACTATTGTAATGAAGGGTAAGTGTATCTAGAGTGATACTAGTGTAATCATTTTTGAATGGTGTATAACTGAAAATACATATTGAGTGTGTTGTGATCAGATGTTTGTCGTCTCAGAATGGGAGGCTTTATTGTAGTGTTCATTACAGGTATCACATGGTGAGTAGGGATGACACCAGGACTTGTTATCTGGACAAATGGAGCAACCACGTGCCGATATGTAGGCGTAAGTTTTAGTAACAACAGCAAAGTTGTTTTGTTTGTTGATGCGTAAAGAATTTTTATTTAGGCAAAATAGGATGACGGTTCAGCATCTCACATAACAGAAGGAGCTAACATGTGTAGGACGGTACTGCTTCCATTCATTTTACATGATGTTACATAACTCACTAATGAAGCCTTTCAATGGTTTTGATTGACATAAATCTCTCCCGGTTGAATCATCTATACAAAAGATTAACATCTGCATCAGAAAACATCTGGTTCTGTAATTAAAAAGGTGACGGTACGCGCCAACAAGATGCATTTACGGTAAGAAATTACACCATCAGGTGCGTCAGTGGTGTTGGGAAACTGATAACACCATCAGCAGCTTAAATCAATTCACTTTTAGATAAGTTTTGTTTTGTTTTTTGGCTCAGTTTTGGATGAATTCAGAAACAAAGCTCAACTAAATAAATCTGGTGGTTTTAACATAAAGATGCAGTGGACACCACTTTGCAGCGCTTTTGTTTTTTTCCTGACTGACTGTTGGTGTTTACTCAGCTTTCAGCTGCGACCGCCCGCCATCAGATGGAAGCATGACAGTGAGAGGGTTACCAGATAATGATGATCCCATACTTCCTGACCGCCTCCTCACATTCAGCTGTGACAGTCGTGGCCAATACCTGAATGGCAGTTCAAGGCTGATATGTGGTAAAGATGGAAAGTGGGATAATCCATTCCCCTCTTGTGAAGGTAAACCCTTCAAAATCAAAACTAATACAGTACACAATATGGCTGTGATAGTTTTAAGATATGAAGCATGTTACACTATAATACCTGCATACATTATAAGGATACTCATGTGGGCTGCATCAAGTTTTTCATTTCATATCCGTTTTTTTTTTTTCAGATATCACTTGCAGCGTTCCCATGATGCATCCTCATCTTCAAGTAGTTGGACCTCTAGCAGCAAACAAGACAATTCAGGCTGGACATAAAGTACAGTTTGTCTGTGATGAAACATATTCACTGAGCGGGATTAGAGAAAGTGAATGTTTAGAAACTGGAGAGTGGAAAGACCCCTTTCCAACTTGTGTCGGCGGTACGTTTATTTTTAACACATTTAAATTATGTTGACCTCCTTCTATTGAATGTACCCACCTAACTTAAATATTAATGTACATTATGAGGGTAAAAGAGAAATGTATTTTCATTCTGCTCTATGTGTGAATGATATAAACTAGAACTGGTGTATCCTGCATGCTATGTCCTGTATGTTGTTGTTATATTTGATCTTTGATCCGATAAAAGCATGTTAATACCAGGATGTAACAACGGATATACTGCACGTATGGACATAAAGACTTGTGAGAAAAATTATTACAAAGCTTTTCTGGAAATTACTAATTTGTATTTATTTTTGTGGAGATCAGAGTCAAACGTGTGTCTGTCTTCTCCTTTTAGTTTCGGGTTGCGAACGACCACCACCCCTTGAGAATGGAGACACCAAGAGAGCGATTAAACATATTTACAGAAATCGTGAAAGGGTTGAATACATGTGTCAGAACTATTACATCATGGAGGGCAGCCCTTACAAAACCTGCATGAACGGTGTATGGACTGGAGAGATGAGATGCCTCAGTAAGTCATAATTCCCTTCATATTGTTGATGTTGGATTTTGTGCAATTATTTTGCACAGACAAAACTGAAACTACTGAAACGTATATACCTAGAATCAACCTGACAATAATCAAATATGGAGTATGCCTTCATGACGTGAATGTAATGTTATTTATCTGTTATCTCTTACAGAACCCTGCACTGTGAATGAAGAACTCATGCGCGAACATAATATCAGATTTAAATATTTACATGCACGAAAGCTGTATTCAGAACATAATGATTATATCGAGTTCGTATGTATCACAGGAAGACCCACCGGAAGTGTGTTAATGCGTCAGCGTTGTATTGACGGCGTGATGAACCTGCCAACTTGCGCTTAAGACTTTCAGCAAGCTGGAAGTAATAAACATGAGCAGACATTAAAAGATGAACCAGAGTTAGTGTTATGTACTAATCCACTGTCTGTGTGATCATTTTAATAAAACATACATGTTCACGCTGTGTGTTTTCTACCTCAATCTGATACATCTGAAACACTTTGATCTGTGAGGACAAACGATGATTGAGATGAACAAGCCCAAACCAGTAAAAAGTAGTAATGTGCCCATGCTGGACGCATGTCTCTGTGCAGGAAGCCCATATAGCTCATATTTACTGATGCTGTGATGATGTTCTGTTGCCAGTAAAGGTTTGAGTTTATTGGAAGTGATGGACATGATCTGGCTGGACAAACATGTGAATGATTAACCAGACCAAAGAGACAAGTACATTGAATGAAACGTCGATAGCATGATCTACCTTCCTGTTATTGATCATCATACAGGCTATAGTGTATATTTATCTTTAAGTGCTTATAGCTATACACAGTAGATATAAGCTGTTATTAACTTGGCATTTATTAGTCGGTCATGCCTTTCAATTAAATCAGTGTTTCAGTGCTAAAATTAAAGTCATTTGTCAAAGTTACTTGCTTGTTGTCATACCTCACTGATAAACCAGGTATGCAGCCCTATTATGTACATTTCCAGGTCTATATTACCGGCTCTACCGGTATTTCTTTGCATCACTTGCAGCTTATTATACTGCCTCTTTATGTAGTTCAGCCTCTATGTAGGACAAACTTTCAATTTATTTGCAGATATTTACAATATTTACAGAAGGTTCTCAAACTGTGAGGACAGACTGTCCTTAACCTCCACGTACCTTCTTTATTTTCTTTAGCAGTGTGGCTCATGCAGACAGAAACGAGAGGCCCTCGCTCTTGATTTCTGCTCTTTTTGTTTTGGAGGGAAATCTGAAGGAACCAATGACTTATATGACTGACACACACAGGTGGAAACCAATTATCTGATGGCATCTGGAGACACACCTGGGGAGGGAAGAGAGAGAGAAAAACAGGAAGGATGAAACCACAGCGAGCTTTGCTCCTCCAGCCGCAGCCCAGAACACTTTTTCCCACTTTTTATTGATTGGTTGTTGATTGGCCAAAGATCTGCTGATCTGAAGCCTTTTCTGTAATCAAATATCATTTATCACACTTGAAAACGTATGACATCGACATCGACACACGCTCACACTTCCACATATTTGAATATGAATAAAGAACATGGACATAAATCACTGACAATAAAAGTGCTTTTTTAATTCCTCATTCCTTACTAATGGCGTTTTGTGTACCATTGTCTTATATTTACTATCACATACTTCATTTTAAGAGTCACGGTTTTAAGAAGCAGTCACACACCTCTTAGCTTTTGTCAGTATAAATCAGACGTTGTTGTCACACACACACACACACACTGCTGGGCCTTGTCGGTTTATGTTGAGACGACTACAGACACTACTCAGGCACCTTCACCTGCTCTAATATTCTCAGAGAACTGAGCATAAATCACATCTATAGGCTAAAACTCTTTGTGATAAAAATGCAAACACAGCATCATCTATTATGAAGTATTAAGACTCATATATGTTTATTCTGTGTTTCTTAACTTGATCAGGTGTCAAGGTTATTGGATTGAAATTATGGCCCTTTTAAACCAGATGTGGATGCCTTCAAAGCTTATAAACTCTGATTTTCACTCAACGCTAATCTAAAGACACATTTCTCAGATTGTGCCAACGTGGCTCAAATATTATGTGATTAAAGTGTTTTCAACCCATATCCAGTAAATATTTATGTCATGATGATATTAATATAAGTTCAGGTGTACCAGAGGTTTACAGCTTCTTCTTGTTTGTTTAATCCACCTACAGATGTGAGCAATATGTGGTTTTTCCAAACTGTGACACATTAGTGTTGTGTGAGGAGGACTTTGATCCTGTTTAATTATAGATTTGTGAAATTCCACTGTGTAGAAACACGTATGTGTAAAACTAGAAGGGGACAAGCAGCGACTGAGCCACTGATTCTGTTTAGTGAGTTTAACTCGTCACCAACTCACCACGATGAGACTCTTTCTGTGTCTTTCCCTTTTTGTTCTGTGGCTGAACGTGGACGTTTCGATATCACAGACAGGTAAGAGTGTTAAGTAATAATAATGTGTCAGATTTCATCTCCATATTTATCTGTAGTAGTACAACAACATTAATGCAGCTGAAAATGTTTACAGAAAGACGTCATGTTTGATTTGTTGTATGTTTCATAAATCTTATTCAAAGTGCCATTATGAAATAAACACATGTACAAAATGCTAAATTATTCAGAAATAATATACATCACATATGTGAAGTTAGTACATAACATAGTAAAAATGAAATATATATAATGGCAACAGAAATGAACCTAATAAAGATAGAAGAGTTTACACATGAGAATATAGATTTAATGTCTACTATACAGTATGTTTATATAATGTATTATTATTTCATAGTTTTTTGATATTTTCACATTTGATAAACCATTTGATAATCTTTTCTTACTAATATGTTTATTGACCTGGCCATCAGGGGCAGTTTCATCATATGGTTCACTTGGATGCTCCAGCACTTATTTCTTAGTTTTAATTTATTAATATTAATCTAGTCTTCACATATGTGACTGTAGGATATTGTGAATAATGATTTTAACCCAAACAAGCTGTCAGAGTTTATGAAACCATGTGGAAAAGTTGTGGGGTCATTTTTGATTCTGATAATCAGCCTTGAAGTTTCCTCCAGCTTTTAATAGACTTGATTTTCTCAGAGGCTGTTGGCTGTCAGCGTCCACCACCTCTCTCAGGCGGAGACATCAAGCACACCATGAAGAGTCAGTACAGCCACAATGAAAGGGTTGAATACATGTGTCAGAGGTACTACACCATGGAGGGTGAGCGTTACAGAACCTGCATCGACGGTGAATGGACCGGACAGATGAGATGCCTCAGTAAGTTACAACTGTCTTCACGTTTATTTTTCATATTGCAATATGAACAAGTCGACTCTGCAGCTCCTCTTCTTTACGGAGCTTTATAGTTTACTTTCATCTGTCCGGCTGCAACTTCACATAGTTTTATATATTTTATATCAGTCTTGTGTAATATATCTGTCAATACATACTGTACATACTCTACAGTCACTGCTGACATCTGCTAAATGTTTTTGTCTATTCTCTCTTGCAGAACCGTGCACTGTGAGCAATGATGACCTGAGCCAACATAACATTGCATTCAAATATTCAGCTATCAACAAGATGTATTCAACCCATAATGATGTGATTCAGTTCAAGTGTACCACAGGAAGGCCTGTCGGCAGCGTACGGCTGCGTCAGCGCTGTGACAACGGCGTGCTGCTGCTGCCCTCCTGCCAAGAACACTGAACCACAATAAAGACTCAGTTCTCTGCTGGTTTCTAGTGGCACTACTGTTCATTAACGAATAACCGTTTAAATGCCTGTTTACAGTGACATCACATATTAAGGTAAGCAAAGTCTTGCTGCCAATCAAATCTGATCAAATACACATAAACCTGATGAGTTGTTTTTTTCTTTTGTCTGAACTTTATAATAACTAATAATGCAATAAAGTTCAAATCACAGCTGACAACATGTCAGCCTTTCAATGAATAACTCTTTACCCGATGCTCCAGTTATGTTGTATTCTGGTGTTTTAAAGACTTCATGTAATTTTCACTTTGTATAAAATGCTGTATAAGCTCCTCCTTTTACCTGCGTAATGATAGTAGTAATAAACACCTGGTCAGCCTCATATTGAGTCAAAGCAAAGTATTTAAACACAAAGACACATGAAACTGGCCCATGTTTAAAAAAACACAGATCCATTTAATATGTACAAGTAAAATGTAGAAATGTTTTGATGAAAAACAGAAACATAAAACAATATTTTCAGACGTAAAAAAAAAGAAAAAAGGATAATGAATGAAGATTTAAAAGGTTGTTTGTGTATTTACAAAGCGATGGCCAGCGTGTCTGCCACCATCTGAATGGCCCTGAGAGGGTCCACGATGTCTTTGAGCTTGTCCTTCCTGAGAACCCAATCTGGTGCAAATCTGAAACACAGAAACAGGATGTTAATGACCTGCATGGAAACGTCTCTCTGACAGTGTGTGTATGCATCTGTACACACACACACACACACACATACATACTTTGGTGCAGGACGGGGTTTTCGAGGTGTCACTGGAACATAAAAGCTCCCGTTGATTGATGCGTTCATCTTCTGTTTGATGACCGTTCTTTCTGCGTCCATCTTGTGTTTGCGGGCAGTGAGGCGGTAAATGCTCCGTATTCGATCCAAGACTTTAGGAGACTTCATAACCGCCTAAAAAGAAAAAAGAAAAATAAAGTCCAACAGTTGTCTTTCCTGTAAGAATGTGTATTTGATACTTCAGCTATGTAAACATGTAGTAGCTACGGACCACAGCACGCTGTTTGTCTTGCAAGAGTAGCGCGAGGAGGAAGCAAGCCTTTGTGAAGATGCTGCCACCCTTTTCTGCCACTTTATCTCCTGCCTTCTCCCGGTATCTCTGCAGAAGGTCCAGCAGAGTCTCCACAGAGTTTTCCACTGAAAACACAGCCTCGATGGTCTTGTGGTACTAAAAGAGAGAAATAAGTAAGTGGAGGAGAGGAAAAGCACTTTTTTTAAAAATTGATTACTTTACAAGTCAAGCAATCAATGTCAAACAAACAAACAAACAAACGGTGACGAAATGATGAAATCCACAAAACAGGGAAATTCCAAC
The DNA here is from genome assembly GCA_036937835.1 of Pampus argenteus. Classification (NCBI taxonomy): domain Eukaryota; kingdom Metazoa; phylum Chordata; class Actinopteri; order Scombriformes; family Stromateidae; genus Pampus; species Pampus argenteus. The sequence goes on from CM072870.1 coordinate 24,463,914, forward strand.
AGTGGAGAAAACAAGGACAAAAAACAAACTATTAAAGAACAGAATCATCTTTTCAGGAATATTAATTAGATTTTTATCATCTTATTCTTTAGTGTGCCATCTTTATTGTTTTGTCTTCACAAATCAAATATCAAATATAATGATTGATATGATATGTAGTTAAAGCATTTGGCATTTTGACAAACAGTCCCTTTGTTGAACTAGATGAGAAGATTGATGTCATGTTTGTGCATGAGGCAACTAGCTTAGCTTAGCATAAAGGCTGGAAGCAGCATGGATCTGTCCAGCATGTCTACTCAACTATTTAACATCATATATCTTTTACATCGATTAAAGAAATGCAGACACTCGTTTCCTGCTGAGCTTTATAGGAGCCACTTGGTAGATTTTGTTACCTTTGGACAAAGTCAGGCTAGCCAATCCCTGTTTCCAGTCTTTATGCTAAGCTAACCAGCTGCTAAGAGCGGTGTTGATCTACTTAATTTAACTCTCAGGAAGTACAAGTACAGGGAGAAAACTGTAAATGAATATGCCAAAATACATAAATATAAAAACAGACCATTTTCACACTTTAAAGCTAGAAAAACAGGAGCAGCTGTGGGGCGTCCAGGTACCTTGGACAGGTTGAGGAGGATCTGGATGGAGTAGGTGATGACGTCCATGCAGGGAACGCTCCTGTTGCAGCAGCGGATGAGTGTGAAGATGACGTTGGTGGCTGCGCTCTCTACCAGCCGCTCACAGCACTCTGGGGACAGTCTGGTGGCGGTCTCTGTGCACACACACACACACACACACAAATCAATAACCGGAACAGTTTTCAGACCACGTCTCTACAACGTCCATTACAACTGTTCCAAGGTAGCCTGGTCTGACCGTAGTTAGTTGTAGTTAACGTATGTGGTTGTCTGGTTAATGAGATAACAAGCACTGCTGTCCTCCTTCAATAAGGTTGTGAAAATGAACAGACACAGCCGCCCTGCTCCTCCACTAAACACCAAGGCTGTAAGTGGGAGTTATGATGAAATGGAGAAGCCGTACCCAAGTTTTTCAGGGCCTCCAGGATGTATGAGAAGTGTTTGTATCGAAGGAGGTAGTCCAGGGCTGACGAAGTCTTGTTGCACAGTTTGTCCTCCTCTCGGGCGCCGGTGGAAACTTTACGCAGGTTGTGTCTCAACTTTACCGTTTTGGGATTGTCGTTCAGTCGGCGGGAGCGGTGACCTCTCCACAGAGCCTGGAAGTAGAATAAGATAAACAAAAATTCTCTGATTGGTCGCTAATCATAAGATCATACAGAGAGAACTGGTCCACCAATCTTGACGCATGACTTAAACCATTAAACAGTGAAACCAGCTCTCCCTACTGGAGCCGGCTCGTATACCTGAGCTTTGACAATGCCCCGTTGAACCCTCTGTTGGCGCCTGAGGAGGAGGAATCTCCGGGCAGCCTGCTGGATGACGGATGCGGCCTTATGGCGACGAGCTAACCAGAGCTTGGCTGCTCTCTGAGCTACAACCACCTTCCTCCTGTCCTCCAGGTACTGTCGCCTCTGCTGCCTCACTCGCACCCAGCGCTACACGAAGGACAAAACACCAAAGAAGGATGTTTTTAATGCTTCATTCAGATTCATCAGACTACTTCAGGCCTGTTGACAGGCTGATTTCTGCCATGGCTGTACCTGTATGGTGATGACAGAGTGGATCTGTCTTTTCGCAGACTCTAAGGCCCAATGAGCTCTCAGAGCTCTCTGGATCTTCACAGCACTCAGATGGTGGAAGACGGCCGCAGTGAAACGAAGTCTCCTCGCTGTTCTGACTGCCTCTACCAACTGAAACACAACATTATATGTACTTTTTGCATAATTTATTCCATTTTTGTTATTTAAATAAATGTACTGGATGCTAGTAAAGTCAGAGCTGTACATAAAGCTCATTACCTGTCGTCGAGCTTTCCAGCCTCTGCAGTGAGCCTGAAGTGTGATGGCGGCCTGCCTTATACGGGCGTAGTTGTGCCTCTCCGCCCTGCCAAGCTGCATGGCCTTGACCCTGCGCTGCAGCTTCACAGCTGCCTCTCTCTTCCTCTGGAACATGCGTCTTTGGACTGAGCGTCTCCAGTACGACTGGATCAAAACGGCAGCTTGACTTTGTCGACTAACGTCTCTTCTGACACGCCAACCTCTAACAGCAGCCTGAAGGATGATTGTGGATCGTTTAGTTTTCAGAAAACCGTTTCTCTCCCGTCTCTGAAGCAGACAGGCTCGATAATATCTCTGGATGACGATGGCTGACAGACGCATGGCCTGGAATTTAACTTCCTCTCTGTGTCTTCTGAATGCAGACTGGATCACGGTGGCAGCCTGATGGTAACGAGCAGCTTCTCTCCTGACCTGCCGTCCTCTGTACGCTGCCTGGAGGACGATGGCTGCACGGCACATATGCAAGTATAGTTGTCTTTGTTCCTTTGCTGCTACAGTAGCCCGGTATCTCCTCTGAATGGTGAGGACGGAGGACTTTAAGGTCAGATACTGCTTGCGCTCACAGTGGGCTCTGAAAGCTCTCTGGATGACACTAGCAGCCTGATGCTTTTGTTTGACGATTCGTCTGGATTTCATTCCACGATATGCAGCTTGTAGCACGATGGCAGCTTTTCTGTGCTGTTGATAATGTTTCATCTCAAGGTTTCTCTGTCTGTGAGCTCTGAACCTCTGCTGTAACACGCAGGAAGCCCAGCGTCGTCTCCTGAAAGCTGATTGAAGCGTATACCTCTTGAAGTTTGCCTGAATGACAGTAGCTGCTTGGTGCATCCTGGAAACGCTGCTTCGCACACGATGACCTCTGAAGGCCGCCTGAAGAACGACGGCAGAATGTCTGATTTTTAGGAATCTTTCTCTTTCTTGCCTTCGAATAATACAGGCTCGATAATATCTCTGGATGACGATGGCTGACAGACGCATGGCCTGGAATTTAACTTCCTCTCTGTGTCTTCTGAATGCAGACTGGATCACGGTGGCAGCCTGATGGTAACGAGCAGCTTCTCTCCTGACCTGCCGTCCTCTGTACGCTGCCTGGAGGACGATGGCTGCACGGCACATATGCAAGTATAGTTGTCTTTGTTCTTTTGCTGCTACAGTAGCCCGGTATCTCCTCTGAATGGTGAGGACGGAGGACTTTAAGGTCAGATACTGCTTGCGCTCACAGTGGGCTCTAAAAGCTCTCTGAATAACACTAGCAGCCTGATGCTTTTGTTTGATGATTCGTCTGGATTTCATTCCACGATATGCAGCTTGTACGATGACAGCAGCGTCTCTCTTAGCTCTCAGAGCCAGCATCTCCTCTCTCGCGTTCTTGTTGGCTCTGTAACGTACCTGCAGTACATTGGCAGCCCAGTGGAGCCTCTTGTAGTGACTTCTCTGCTTGTACTTCCGGAAGTGAGACTGAATAGTTACGGCAGCTTTGTGTTTAATGCGCAGCTGCTTCCTGACCTCATATCCTCTGCAGGCTGCCTGCAGACTAATGACTGCCTTACGCTTTGACAGATAGTCCAGATGCTCCTTTCTCATCAGGGTCACTGTTCTGTACCACTTCTGACAAACCAAAGCTGCTGCCCTGATAGTCAGGAATCGATTTCTATCTCGGATGGTGAGAAACCTTCTTTGAATCACTGTAGCAGCTCGGTGCATCTCTGCAACCTTCATCCTGGCCCTGTAGCCACGATACGCTGCCTGGATGACGACGACTGCAGATTTCATAGTGCCGTAGTTCTGCATCTGTTGATCCCTGAGCATCTTGGCCCTGTAGCGCTCCTGAATAATGATGGCAGCACACTTGGTGGCGAGATAAGCCATATGCATTTTGTGCATCCTGAACTGAGCCTGGATTGTTGTGGCAGCATTGTGCCTCTTCTTAAGGTCTTTCCTTACTCTAAATCCCCGGTAAACTGCTTGTATCGTTATGGCCGCCTTCTTTAGCTCTCTGTACTCGTGTTTCTGTGCCCTGCAGAGCCGAACAGCTCTGTACCGACTCTGGATGATAGTCGCTGCACTCTGAAGTAGGAAATATTGTTTTCTGCTTAAAAACATCCTAACTGAAGACTGAATGACAGCTGCTGCCTGGTGCTTCTTCTTCAGCTCTCTTCTAACTCTCACGCCTCTGAATGCAGCTTGCAGAGTGACACAGGCTGCTCTCTTCTGCAGGTATAATTTGCTCATCTCTTCTCCAGTCACATAAGCTCTGTAGTGACGCTGTATGACTACAGCCGCTGCCCTCTTTGACCTGTACTCTGCTTGCGTCTTGTGTCGACGATAGCAGGCCTGTATCAGTGTCGCGCAGCGGTGGCGTTTTACTATCTTCTTCCTGTCGGCTCGCCCTCTCCAGTTAGCTTGTATAGTGACTGCAGCATTCCTGACAGCATCATACTCTTTCTTTGTCTTATGAGCCAAAACCGTGGCTCGATACTTCTGCTGGATTACAGCGGCAGCTTTTCGTAAGGCGAGGTAGCGGCTGTGTGCAGCGTAGCTCCTGAAAGCAGCCTGGATCACCGTCGCTGCTTTGTGCCGTTTCCTCAACAACTGTCGAGCCACTTTCCCACGATACACTGCCTGCACAGTCACCGCAGCGCATCTCGTCCTCACAAACATTTGTCTTTCTGCATCTTTTTTAACAGAGGCCCTGAACCAGCGCTGGATTATGACCGAGGCGCTCTTCATCTTTGCCAGCTGTTTCCTGACAGTTTGCCCCCTGAAGGCACTCTGGATGATAACCGCAGAGTGATGCTGTGACTTTAGCGTCTGGAAGCAGCGTCTCTGTGCGTGACCTCTGTGCCGAGCTTGAATGAGAACGATGCTCCTCTTCATCTTTCTATATTGATGGAGACACCTCAGCATCCTGTACCAAGACTGAATCCTTAAAGCCGCCGCAGTTTTTTCTGCCATTTTTTCTTCATACCATTTCCTGAACATGGTTTGAATCACTTTTGCAGCATGGTTTTCTTTTTCTGTTTTCTGACTTTTCCAATTTCTGAATCCTCTCTGTATTTTCACCGCTGCAGCTCGGATGGAGAGATAACGTTCCCGCTGTCTTCTTGCAAGAGTCCATGCTCGTGAATATTTCTGTATGACCGTTGCCGCTTGGTGGATTCTTCCATAAGCAGAGGCCGCCCTCCTCATGCGCCACTGAGCTTGGACAACGACAGAGTAGTATGCGAGGCGCTGGTAAGCCCTCACAGCTAAAAACATCCTCCATTGAGCCTGCAAGGACAAGAGAAGAACAATCAAGCCAGTCGTTGACATAGTAATAAAATATTACAAAGACTGTAAATTCAAGACCAAAAGCAACGAGTTGTTGGCCAAACTCTAAATCAGATCAACAAGTGAAAATCATCAACACCTGGGAATAGCGACAGGTGAACCTTTTTACACCTACTACGATGCGTCTTATGGAGCATTTTATATATTCCATCAATTCTAGACGCCTCATCAAAACCATTATACACCTACCTGGATGACGGTTGCTGCTTCATCCTGCAGAGCCCGGAGTCGAGCCTCTTTTTCTATCCTCAGTCGTTTGCAAGCAGCGTAACCCCTCCAGACTGACTGGATGATAACGGCAGCTCGATTCTGCCTCTTCACTCTGCGCCTCTGCAGGAAACTCTGAACAACTACCTGGATTTTCATAGCCGCCACGTTTCTTTCCTGTGTCCAAACAAAAATCAAGAAACAAGATAAAATGCAATAAGTATGAATGATCTAAAGTTTCAGATTTCCTTCGATTTATGACAAAGTTTATACTTTCAGAAGAATCAAAGTGAGATGACTCCTTCAATTTAAAACTTGTAATGTGATCATTGAATGTAAGAAAAATACATGATAAACAGTGTAGAGCATTTGTTTAATACATCTAAAAGTGTCTCAACAACATAAAAATAAAGGAAATAAAACAGTAAAGGAAATAAATAAGAAAGTAAAGCCTGGGTTTTAGTTGTGGTACACTGAGCTGAATCTGCTCCTCGATATCCACAAAAATAAAACAGATGGAATAAATCAGTCTGTGGTATCAAAACATGGAGCCGACCTGGTAGAGCTGTAGGTCTTTCTTCAGCCGGTATCTCCTCCAGGCTCCTTGTATGACCCGAGCTGCTCTGGTTTCGTTCCGCAAGTCCAGAAGACGAGCACACAGGAAGGACAGGTAAGACATCACGACCTGGGGGACAAACACACACGTGCTTCAACTATTTCCATTCCTTTGGGGGAGGTTTGCACATATTTCAGTCACTATGAATGTTGATTTTACGCACATTTCACTGGACCTGGTGTCAAAATTTACTTTCTATGAAAGGTGATTAATGCCACCGTGAAGACAGATAAAATCAGTTATATATTAGATAAAAGAATTGTATTACAAGACCACCTCTTAAAAGCATAATCACAGTGAGTAAACATGGGTCTTTTAATGCAAAACCCTACAAAGCTTAAAAATATCTTCACAGCTGCAACAACCCGACTCATAATCATGAATGATCTTTCTCCTATAACAACAAAAACAAGACATTTTGCACTTATTGCATATTAACAAAACTGCTCCCCTGATCATTTGTTATCGAACCATTTCTTGGCCACAAAACCTCCTGCTGGGCCTCACCTTCTCGTTGGGGATGGTGTTGGACATGTCAGCTGGGTTGATCATAGCGGGAACACCACCCAGGAAAGCCACAGCAGCATTCACCAGCCTGAAGTTGTTTTTCTCATTTGCCAGAAGCTCCTTAAATTCCACTGAAGGAGAATCTGGGCCTGTTCATAAAATAAGTGCAGTTATTGTCCACTGTCTTTATAACCGTGTTTAAAACAGTCAATTCAAGATATTTTAAGTTTAACAACAGACATTTAACCTTTGAGCCGTGACATAATTTATAAAGTGAGAATAAAAAATGGCCCTTTATCCTGGAAAAAAGGCGGCAATATAGCTGCAATCAAGGTAAAACTTTGGTGTGAAATTAATTTCCATGACTGTCCAATAAACATTGCAGGTGGGATTTCTGTAGTGTAATGACTGTATAATACATGGACAGTATGTTCAGCTTTATTCCACCACAAACACACCGTTCAGACCCGTCGGCAAGGACTCGAAGGAGCTGTCGGAGTCGCCGGCTGAGCAGTCGAGCTCCAGGCGACCCCTGGACGAGCACTCGACCGTCTGAGTAGTGCTGTGACGGACGGCCTCCTCCGGCAGCAAAGCAGGGTGGTAGTGGTGGATCAGGTAGCAGAGGACGCGGCCATCCGAGAAGGTCACAGTGAAGTTCTCCACCTGCACACACAACAGACTCCATGCACTTAAAGCAGACCTGTGATATTATTGTGTCATTTAGAAATAGAGATCTAATGTTACACTTCATCTAGTCAGATTTACACTACACAGCATCCTTTGACACATCGAACACTTTACTGCGTTTGAAAACCCAAAGCTGTGAAGCGCCACATCAGGCCGTTTCTTCTGGCTTTACCTTTGTACACATCATCATTAACACTAATGTGCAGTCGTGTTTGTGTCCACCAGTCAACTTTCAAAAGGGATACTTCAGATATTTTGCAGTGGGATAGTATCAATAATCAGTTTATTACCTGCAGTAGATTGCTGCAGACTTAGGTTATAATTATTACTTATTGTTGCAGTTGGCACTACAAGAAACCTTTAAAAGATATAAATGGCTGCAAGATGCTTCTTTATGGGCTACTTCAAAGCAGCCATGTTGGTATAAACTGGTGGGAATGATTTCAAGAGACTGTGAGGATACAGAACAACTGTTCAATAATGCATCATCAAGCTCACCTTCAGATTGTAGAAGTCACACACAGCTCGGACCCAGCTCATGAGCAGGGTGATCTTAGCGCTGCTGTGCTCATAAGGCACCCGGGCCCCTACAGGACTGGGCCCAGGGACCCGATCGGCCCTCAGGAAAGCCAGCCTGCGTTTGGTGTGCAAGGTTCTCTTCAGGAAGCCAATTTCCTCCCTCAGCTGATCCTCGTCCAGAATCACCTCCACCTTAACAGATTATTATTATTATTAATAATAATAATAAATAATGTGTGTATGAAGCTCTTGAATATTTAGATGATTAGACTGCTGTGAACAGAAGTGAGATACACACCTGAAAAGTGAAAATGATTTTCCACAGGAGGCACAGTGTCTTCTCTCTGTGTCCATCAACAATATCTCTGGAATCAATGATGAAGCCTGAAAATAAGAACACAGAGAGGAAGGGGAGAAGCCATTAATCAAACTAAAAATTATTAAATGTGAGGATTTACGCCTTTTCTGTTGTGTATAAGCTGAGAATCGACTGAAAGCAGCCGTCTCAATCACACAGAGAACAAAAACACTGTTCGCTCAACAGGGAAACCGTCATTACCGCGTTCATCCTTGAGGTCGACCCCTTTGCTTTTCAGCACTTTCAAAGCGATGTCGACGTTGTGGACTTTCTGCAGGCGGCTGATGGCGGGCAGGCGGAGCTTCGTCGACAGACTCCACTCCTGTATGAGGAGCTCCATCACTCGCCTGTAGGAAGATAAACAGAGATGAAAAAATCTTTGTTTCCTGGACACTTTACTGTATCTGCAGGGATTAGCTGTAGCTGACACTAAACTTCCTAACGGGGATTAAAGCATCACATCAACATCAGTTACGTCTCACTCACACTAGACGAATCCCACATTTCAAGTCAACGGCCAAATTCTTCACAGCGAAGTTGAACTCGTCCAGGGGCATCTGGACGTGGGAGACGGGTAAACCGAGGTAGCCCAGGTGTCGGGGGAGGATCCCCTCCCCGCTGAGGAAGTCCCTGGAGAAGGCGAGGAGCAGGTCTTTACTAGTCTGTCAAAAAACAGGAAACACACTGCAAGTCAGAGACTAATGAAACCCAACAAGGTCTAACATTAAAGTTCCATCCGTTTCCATCTCTTCCTCAACATACAGCTCCACCTTGAGGATCTTCCTCCCCGTATAACCAGCATCTCTCGCTCTAACATACTCATTCCTAATTCACTTCCCAACAACCGTCTCAGCATCTTCGTCTCCTGTCTTTTCACCAGCACCAACGCAGCGGGTCTCACTACCCTCGCATCATTATGGAAAACATACCGTCTGTTGTCGACATACCTTGAACTCTGCGTCCATGCAGAACAGACAGGGGTCGTGCTCGATCAGTCGAGACTCTTTGGCCTTGTCTAAGAAACACACCAGCAGCAGCAGCTTCTTCAGAGTAAAGCGAGACAGTGCCTCCTCGTGGCCTAAACAAGAGAGGTGAACAGCTGTTGACACAGGTTCTCTGCAAACATGCATCAGTGCAGCATTTTGATGGCTGAAAGTGCACGCAGCAGCTTATAACAACATAACTTCCTGTCTTGTGTTTTATCGTATTTCTCATCGTTTCTCTTCTTCGGGCATCTTATTTCTTCATTTTGCTTTTCTGACAGCTGCACCAAAACAAATTCCTTATTATTCTGAGAGTTCACCACTAGACACTTGAACAGGTCACATTACCGTCTTTGTAAAGGTGAGGCACCGTGGAGTGTCTGAACTCTGCAGCGATGTCCGGGTTCCACAGCAGCCGCTGGAGGATGAACATCGCCAGGCCCAAAGCGTCACTGTTGCTCTCCAGTGAGATCAACTCGCCGTAGATTGTCTGCAAAAGACTGTTGTATTCAGCAAACATTGCACACTAGCGACTGTTCAGAGAGGAAAAACGTGAAAAAGTGGAAACCAATGTATATGAGGGCTACCTCGAGCCCGATCCGTAGCCACAGTGGATTGTATGAAAGAAGCCAGTTGAGAACTTTTTGGCGTTCGCCTGAAAGACAACAACAGAAAATCACATGACTTTTCAGATTATTTAAGAGTTTGACAGATTTCAGAACATACAAAAACACTTTTACCTATGTCCTTCCAGAGATAGCGGTCTTTTCGGACCAGCAGCCTCTTGGCCTCCACCTCCAGCTCCAGCCTCTGAATGGCCTTGACCATGGCCTCTGATGTGAACAGCTGGCAGGCGGCACGACGGAGGCGGTTTAGCTTCCGCCGGGTTGTGTAGGTGCTGAAAGACATCTCCTCTTTGGTTGGCGCTTTGGGCACACTGAACTTGTCGCTGCCCATGACGAGGGACACAGCATTCACTAAACAAACAAAAGTTTTGGTTCAGGAAACCCCTTAAACACAGCTAGAGTTTGATAAATAAAGATTACACTGAGCTGAGTCCACGACTGATCTGCAGCCACCATTTTTAACTTTTTTTAAAACAACACTCTGCCTCCTCTACACCATCTCAACATGACGCTACCTTTAGTGACTTCAGTGTTGACCTTAAAGTCATCTGGTGTGAGGACGTAGTTGAGCCACCATGTGAATCCTCTCTCCTGCTTCTCGATCCATCTCTCGTCATAGAACATGTTCTTGGCAGCAAACGGCATCGGGTGTCTCGGTATGGCTGGAGGAAAAACAACACAATGTGTAAACCAAACAGAAAGCTTATGAGACGCTGCAGCAGCACTTTGCATCGTGTTCATGGAGCACCTGTATGCTCAGGCTTAATGAAGCTCAGCTTTGACTGAGCCACAGCTATGACTTTTGCAGTCTTCACAGTTGGAGCAACACATGACTTCAGAGACCGGACACCTATAAACAGACAAACATTGGAAACATAATTAGCGGTCGATATATCTCGTATGTGGCAGTAGTTTATGCATGTAGTCGTTTGATGAGTATGTAGCTCTGCCTCCTCGTATTTAATTTATTAACCGTATACCTCGTGGGTTGAGCTTGGAGCTCGGTTGCTTTGCCTGAGCAGCGACTGCAGACCTTGTAGACTTTAAAGATGATGTCACTGCGCCTGGGGGAGGGGGGGGTTTAGTTTAATCACGTGTAGTAAGAAAACACACAATCTTAAAATGACATAAATGTTCCTGTTTTAAAATACTCAACTTTTAACTTAGACTATGTTCAAAAGTGAAACCAGGTTATTGAAAATGATAAAATGACCATTAGCATAGCTTAAAGTAGTCAGATATGTGCTTTGTCCAATAATCAATTCATTTGATGCCTTCATCATCAGTGCAGGTCAGATCAGTATTTAGCTCTTTCTACCACCATCATTAACTGCTGTAGGAGTAACGCTGTCGTACTTGACGTCTGGCCACCTGCTGCTCGCGGCTGCTGTCGCTGGGATGTCCTCCTCCTCTCTTGCACAGATCTGGCTTGTTCACTTTTCACCGCGACCACTCTGGTTCTTTTAACCTGCTCAGTTTTCCCACCATCCTCCATCCTGTCACTTTTTAAATACTCTTCACTCTTTCTCTTCTTGCTCTTCACTGCCACGTGAATGGGGAATGACTCCTGCACAGACAGAGACGACGTGTGCACATTACAGTTTGAAGAGTTTAAAGGTGACACAGAGGTGACTGTAAAGGCGACGGGAGCCAGGAGTGCAGGAGGAGGAGTCAGTGAGAAACTGAAGCCAGAAGGAGCCACTGATGAAGGAGAGGAGACAGGAGTAGGCGAGCCATCAACCGTTGGCGTCGGGCTGGAGGAGATGAACTCCTGGACTCGTCCTCTGTCGTCACACCTGTTGGTTCTTGTGTCCAGGTCTATAACAGGAAGGATGGTGGCGGGTCCAGACCTGCACCGGCTGCTGCCGTCAGACACGTCGAGCGTTCTCTCTAAGAGCCTCCGCCTTGACTTCTTTATCTTCCTTCCACTTAAACTGTTTTCCTCCACTGGTGCTTTGCTCTTGGTCACTGTGGCAGAAGTAAAACACGTCTTTTTGACTCTTTCCGTAGCCTCATCAGACTCTGAAACAACAACCTTTTTGCTGACAAAGAAAGTCAGTCTCGGCTCATTGGACTCAGACACCTCTGGGGTATCAGGTAACGCTCTGAGGACATTAATGTCTGCTTCACAGCCTGGACTCACACTTTTAGATTCCAGTGAATCTGAAAAGTCACAACTGGAATTCATATCTCGAGGACTGGTGCTAATATGGCTCAGATCAGAGTCAATGAGGACCAGCGCATCCTTCAGAGACAAAACTGGGGCTCCATGCAACCGACTGTCAGCATCAGACTTCATAGTTGCAGGAACCGGACTCTCAACTGACTGAATATGAGGCATGAGCTTCTTAAACGTCTCTGGTGTCCCGATAGGCGATAACGTCCTGTTAAGCATTTTGGCAAGATCTTTGTTTTCAGGTTTTCTTGCCAAGGTGTCAGGACGAGCAGACATCAGACTGAGATCTGTCACCTTTGTGGTCAGGACGAGGATATTCTCCTGGTCTGACAAGGTCAGAGACAGATTTAAAGCCATTTGCTCCTCTGGTTTCAGAGGGCGAGCATCTATGGGACTGTGTTTGGTGAGGGACCTCCGTCCCACCGCTCTGCCCTCGTTCAGTGAAGCAAGCGGACTGCGGGGTTTGTCCCGTTTGTACAGCGGCTTTCGGGACACCTGGAAGGTTTTATTGGCTGCCGTCTTCAGGCCAGGCTCTATTTTCTTTCTCCTGGGGGTAGCTACTTTCTCACCACCCCTTTTGTTTTTGATTGTGTCCCATAAGCTCTTCTGAAACAAGAAACATTTATATAATATTAGTGAACGGTGTGTTTTTCTAAAGCCACATAGCAATGACATTAAAAACAGTTATATACAGAACTGAACAGCAGTCAGTCAAACTAAGTCATAGTTTCAGTATTTGAAAACAGCCTCTGTGCACCTTTTTCTTTTTTGGTGCTTCGGCTCTTCCGAGCAGGACAGCCTGGTGCTTGAGGACCCCGTTGGCATTGAAGATGATGAGCTCTCTGGTTCCACCTTCCTCTGTTGGAGTCCATGTTACCGTCAGGCTGAAGGATCCTTCAGGCTGCAAACACACAACACAGAGACAAATATAGACTGGAGCTGCAAAGCATACAGAGGATGCAAAGGCACCGAGCACTGAGGAAGTATGGGGATTACAGCACATGACTTTAACTAAAAGATCTGAACTGTGACATAAAGCTCCTGCCAGCAGCATCCTTCATCCTGAGTAATTACCAGGATGTTTTATTTAAACCAAAGACTTTAAATATGGTTTGGTCTTTTCTATAAATTACGTGCATTGTGTCGGTTGGCTGCAGAGGTTTTACCTGGATCGTGAACGTGTTGTGGTCCACAGAAAAGCCCTTACTGGACGGGACCTTTTCTGCAGTAACCTGCGCTTCTGCGTCTTCTGTCGGGTTTTCAATCCGCAGAACAACCGACTTCGAGGCGCCCAACTTCACCGTCCCGAAGGAGACGAACGGAGCCTTTGAGAACTGGATCAGACTCAGAACAGGAACATCGTTTTCCTTGTTTTTGTCGTCGTTTCTTATCGGACTGAAGTCCAGAAATCCTCTCTGTGTTGAAGCTGTCGTTTCAGACATATTTAAATTAACGATAAGCAGCAGCTAAACAGCTAGCTACTCCTCCAGCGCGATGGTAGCTACATGAGCATTAATACTAATGTTGGCTGCTCCGCAACTAACAAACGTTACTGAAGCACCATCTAGTTTGAAATCTGGCCGTGTTCTTCTTCTTCTTCTTCTTTGGTGTTTTACGGCAGTCTGCATCCTTATAGTTGCATATACCGCCATCTTCTGGACTTTACTTTTTTACTATTTAATTTCCTTTCCCTTTAAAGTCTTTTTATTAACCCAGTTAAAACCAGATACCCCATTATGATTTTCCTCCCTTCTCTACATTTCCCACATTCTACTATACTTTTGAAGCTTTTCTCCACTGCTCCTGTCCTCCGCAACCCTGCCATCATCTCTTCCCTCTCCCTTTCATAACCATGACATTCAAGCATCACATGATCCACTGTCTCTCTCCCCCCACAGCTACATAGACCAGTTGGATGTTTCCCTATTATGTTGAGTGTGCTATTTAATCTACTGTGCCCTATTCTTAATCTGCTCATTATCACCTGTTCTACTCTGCTACCTCCACAACATCCCACCTCACCTACTTCATCTTGTAGTTTATATAAATGTCTCCCCTTTTCCTGGATTTTCCAATATTGTTTCCATTGATTAATTATTTCTTTCCATATTAAACTTTTCCCTTCTGCTTTTGATAATTTTACTTTCATTTCCACCTCTTCTTTCTTTGCTGCCTCCTTTGCCATTTGATCTGCTTTTTCATTTCCTTGTATTCCTAAATGAGCTGGTACCCACATGAACGTTATTTCCCTCCCCTGCTGTATTAATCTGGATGTTCTCACCATTATTTCATATAATATTTCCCGATGTGATTTTGCTGTTCTGTTTTTAATGCTTAAGAGTGATGAGATTGAATCGCTACATATGATTATCTTCCTGTCCGCCCTGTCCTCCACCCATTCTATTGCCAATGCTATTGCACATAGTTCCACTGCATATACACTTAAATGATCTGAAGTTCTTTTTAATACTTTGTTATTATGACTGGGAACCACTACTGCTGCACCTGTTGCTCCTGTTTTTGGTTCTTTTGATCCGTCTGTATATAAATAAATATAATCCCCATACTTTTCATCTGTATAGTTATAAAATTCTTGTACCAAGTCCACTGTTTTATTTCTTCTTTTAATGTCCCATATTTTTAGATCTACACTTGCTTCGTGTAATGTCCATTCGGGTATTGTCGTCCACAGAACTGTTGGGCTGACTTCTATTTCCTTTACTTTTAGTTGCTCTACTATTCCCTCACTGACCCACCCAAAGCTTGATTTTTGCTCTCTCCCCTTTTCCCAACACATTTCCAAGACTCTTTTTGTTGGATGGTCTTCCTTATGGCCTTTTAAATTTATCCAATAATTGGCTATTAGCTGCTTTCTTCTTATCCATAATGGCATTTCTGCTGCTTCAACCTGAAGGGAACAAACTGGAGCTGTTTTCATTGCTCCGAGACATATTCTTAGTGCTCGTGACTGAATAACATCTAGCTGTGATAACACTGATTTAGCTGCTGATCCGTACCCCACACTACCATAGTCTATTCTAGATCTTATTAATGCTACGTAAATATATTTTAAGGACATAAAATCAGCTCCCCAATTTAGCCCAGTCAAACATCTCATAATATTTAACACTCCCTTACTTTTTTTAACTATTCCCTTCACATGTTCTTTCCATGTTAATCTAGAATCAAATATCAATCCCAAGAATCGCATACTGTTTACCCTTTCTAAATTCTTTCCATATAAGTTTAACTTTTTATTTTCACTGATTTTCTTTTTTGAGAAGAACATTACTTTACTTTTTTCCACCGAGAATTTAAAACCCCATTCTGCTCCCCATTTTTCCACTTGATCTATCCCTTCCTGTAATTTCTTAACTATATGATCTATGTTGCCTCCCCTCTTCCATAATGCCCCATCATCTGCAAACAGAGATCTTCCCATTCCTGTAGGTATATTATCAAAAATATCATTTATCATTATTGTAAATAGTGTAGGGCTTACAACACTCCCCTGCGGTGTACCATTCTCTACAGTATAGCTTTCTGATAACTCTGATCCAATTTTAACCTGAATAACTCTTTCCCTTAAAAAATCCATAACCCAGTTAAATAAGTTTCCCTCAATTCCCATTTGATGCATTTTAATCATTAAACCTTCTCTCCACAACATGTCATAGGCTTTTTCTACATCAAAGAACACTGCTGCCACCGTTTCTTTATTTACCTGTGCTTTCCTGATGTCATCTTCTAAACATACTACTGGATCCATTGTGCTCCTACCCCTTCTAAATCCACTTTGATATTTATTCACCAATCCCCTTTTTTCAATATAATACATGAGTCTCTCATTAATCATTCTCTCCATTATTTTACCTATATGTGATGTAAGTGCTATGGGTCTGTAGTTTATTGTCTTACTTGGATCTTTTCCAGGCTTCCTGATTGGGATTATTATTGCCTCCTTCCAACTTCGTGGGACTTTACCCTCTTTCCAGACTTTGTTGTATAATGTTAATATTTTCTCCAATCCCCCCTCACTTAGATGTTTAATCATAGTATAACATATTTGATCTTTCCCTGGTGCACTCCCTCTTGTTTTGCCTATTGCTCTTTTCATTTCTCCAATGGTAAATGGGACATCTAATTCGTTTTCCCTACTATCCTTTCTTTTTAACACCTCCCTGTTTTCATTTCTAGTTTTGTCCCTGCCCTGTCTTCCCTCCTCTGTTAAATTATTTGAACTGTGCACAGCAACAAAAGTCTTAGCCATCAACTCCGCCTTTTCTTTATTGGTTACACCCACTTTATTCCCAGAATTTAGGACTGGATAACTCCAATCCTTTCTATCTCCACCCATTTTTTTCAACATTCCCCAAACCTCTCCTATCTTAGTAGTGCTCCCAATTGATCCACAAAACTTCCTCCAATACGACCTCTTTGCTTGTCTAATTGTTTTTCTTACCATTGCCTGTGCTTGTTTATACTGTATCAGATGTTGAAAGTTATGGTATCTTTTAACTAATTTAAACGCTTTGTTTCTGTTCTTTACTGCTTGTTTACATTTTTCATCCCACCATGGTACTGCCTTATTCATATTCCTGCCTGTACTTTTAGGAATAGAGTTGGTTGCTGCTGATATGATCCCCTGCTTTATTTCCCTATCCATCATTTCCACTTCCATATTATCACTAATCTGAGACAGATTTTCCTCTCCTTCCTTCATGAATTTATCCCAATTAGCCTTATCTAATAACCATCTACCCCCTACTCTCTCAGTGACCTGTACTGTTGTTATATTTATTCTGTTAATTATAGGATAATGGTCACTTCCTATAGTCCCTTTTTTGTATATATTCCACTCACATATTGGAGCTAATGCATTGTTCACTATTGTCAGATCTAAAACCGACTCCTTCCCAGTATTTACATCTATCCTCGTCCCTCTCCCATCATTCACACAAACCAGATTCTTCCCATCCAACAATTCCTCCACTATCTCCCCATTGCGGTCATTCTTCTCACTCCCCCATAGTGTATTATGAGCATTAAAATCTCCACACCACACTGTGTTCCCATTGCATTTATCTTCCATTTCTTCCAATTTTACAATATCTAACTGTCTACATGGGTTATAAAAATTTGTAATTGCCAGTTTCCTCTTTCCTATCCATACTTCTATTATAATACTCTCCATCTCAATTCCAATATCAATAACCCTGTAGGGAATGCCCTCTTTTACAAACGTGACACATCCACCTCCTGTCCCTTCTCTCCTGTCTCTTCTGATTGCCACATATCCTTTAATAATGAAATCTAAGTTTGGTTTTAACCAGGATTCCTGGATGCACAATATGTCTGGTTTTTCCTGCTGACTATAAATGAATTGTTTAAACTCCTGACCATTAGCAATTAAGCTTCTTGCATTCCACTGAAGGATTATCATTAATACTATTACCCTATACATGATGTTTCTTGACTGGCCTGAACACTCAACTCATCTCTTACCTCTTCCCATCTTATCCCTCTCATATCCAGATGATGTATTGCTGCTTTGACTATAATCTGTATTCTTTCTGTTTTTGATTTAACATCTGCGGTCGCATTAATGACTCCTGCTATAAATGTCACCAACTTCTTTTTCTCCTCCAACATTTTCTTTTCAACTTCTTGTACAATATTTGTTATTTCACACATCACTTGTTTCTCTTTATTCTGTTGCTTGTTATTGAATTTCCCTGGTCCCGCTCTCTTGGCAGCTTCAGCATAGGATACTTTTTCATTTACTTTTATCTGTTGCACCATTATTTCTCTCTTCATAGCCTCACATCCCCAGTATGCTACACTATGTTCTCCTCCACAGTTACAGCATTTTGGTTTTACACCTGTCCCACATTTCCCATATTCATGGTCCCCTCCACACCTAGCACACCTTCTTTTCCCTTTGCATTGATAAGCAATATGTCCATATTCCTGACATTTAAAGCACCTCATTGGTTTTGGCACAAATTCTCTCACATTATATTTTAGAAATCCAAAATAAAGTTCTCTTGGGATATCTCTTGCATCAAACTCTACCACTACTGTTTCAGATTCTTTTTTCTCAGGTCCTCTTGTCATTCTTTTAGCATTTTTAACTGCTGTATTTCTCATTCTTAGATTTCCCACTAGATCTTTTATACTGATACCAAGTGGAACCCCTGTTATCACTCCCTTACATCCGTCATTTCTCTTCTCTCCAACTTTCACTGTTTTTGTAACCTTAATTTTTCCCACACTCACCATTTTTTGAGCTTTTTCTACTTGTGTTTCTGTGTTACACCCAATTAGCAAGTTCCCATCACCTAACACTTTAGCATACTTAACTTCTCCTACTTGTGCTCTGATAATTTTTGTGATTTTTAGTGGATCCATTTTCTTTACTCCCCCTTCTCCCTCAAATCTCACCACTACATTTAGTGAACTCTTCTTCCCACTCTTTGCCTCATCTCCCTGCCCCTCACTCTCCGTACCGTCCACACTATTTTTATCTTCCTTCTTTCTCTTTCTCCCACTTCTACTCCTTCCTCCTCTCCCTACTTGCTCCCATTCACTTCCCCTTTTATCAACCTCATAATCCTCTTCACTCATCTCCACACTGTTGTAGCTGTCATCGTCTACCTCCTTTCCCTCCATTTTACACCCACTTACAGAAAGCAGCGCTAGGGTACCGCTACCGGACCTATACAGGCCGTCGGCCGATACCCCCACAATCTACTCTCTGTAAGTTACCTACCTACTTTATTCACTCTAATGACAGTACTAAATACAGTGTTCAAATCAACTTTTACTTTCCGTTTTTATTTCAACGTCTGCTCCTCCTAGTCCGCGACACAACTGACACTACGACTTCCCATCTGGCCGTGTTGTGTGAGTCAGCCAATGAAAAACGAAGGATGGCTACGTCTGGTCCAATGGTTCTCGAGAATACATCGAATCCGTATGAATACACAGCTATCAGCCAATCAAATGCCGAATACGTGTTTAAACTGCCACAGGCCACGCCCTACAGTCCGAGAGGCAAAAAACGAAGATGTGTCACTCTAACCCGATTTTTGGACACATCTAAAGCCACATAATCAATTGTGTCTGTCATTGATTACAGAATAATTCAACAGAAGCAGGAACTAAAGCCAGAGTTGTATATGTGCAGATTTGCCAAAGAACAGAGCACATTCGTGTTTTTCATGCATCATCACCAGATTTGTATTTACTATTATGAATTTTACTATTGAATGGTGTACCTGTAAAATCATCCAACGTGCACATTATTGATCACTCGGGTTTAACTCAAAGCATCTGAAACATCATGTAATCCTTGCTTCATGTTGAGATTGACTGTTGCGTTTTAAAAGGCAGTTTTTGTTTCATTTTCATTTGTGTTTCATTTGTTTTTATTTCTATATCAAATGTCTCGTGAGAACATCCAAAAGCCATCCGAAGCATAGCTCGCCGTGATCGTATAGTGGTTAGTACTCTGCGTTGTGGCCGCAGCAACCCCGGTTCGAATCCGGGTCACGGCATCTTTTAATGAAGCTGTATGATCCACAGAGACCCAAGTCCCCGTTTATAGTTAAAATGACGTTGAAGTTATATATATATATATATATATATATATAGACAGAGAGAGAGAGGAGGAAGAAGTACTCACACACTTTACTTACTTTTCTTATTAGGAGGTTACTAGATACAATAAAAACAAAATGGGGGATATGGGATTAAGTAGTATAACATTATAAACAGTTTTCCCCCCTCACAAACATACAGGGATATGATAGATGGTCAAACACAGAGTACCCATAATTACCAGCTGGGGGCAGCCTCTCCCAGCAGGCAGTATAATCATGCACAGGTCACAGGTCAGAGTTATTTCCACTAGGGACTGTGTGTTTCAACATTTACTTCTCAGAGGCACATTTAGAAAGAAGACCTCACTACTCACATCAGAAGACGTTAAGACAAAAGTCATTTAACTTGAATGTATTTGAGCAGGTTACTTCAGAATATCAAATGTTTTCTTTCTTGTCTTGGACCTCAGACCTGAACTGAAACAACAGTGTATTCGTGTCATACTTATTATTATTAGCTTCTCTCTAATAACCAGACTTTTCTATCTGCTTGTTCTCTTCTGAAAAAACACAGCCTCTATTTTTGCATATGTCTTGAATTACACTTTTTAGAGTTCCTGCAACTTGCATGCAATTCATACATTTCTCAATACCTACAAATTGTGTCTATGTGTGTAATACCTTGTGGATGCTTTTCACTGATCCTGGATAAGTCACCACAGCTAAGTGTGAATAACAACCTCAAATAGTTTGGCAAACTCACATTTACAGCATAAAGATGTATTTATAGCTGTGTACTGTTTGCATGCATTAGCATGTGTATAGCAGAGGCCGGAGTATCTGTCCCTTTGGGGAGGTTTCTAACCCCCACTGATTTTCTCCACAGAAGTTAAGATATGCTAATGTAATTCCACGTGTGTGTCCTCATCCCCAAGTCAGTGGGCATCTCCTTCAATTGTTGTTTTTGGGCAAAGAAAGTTTTAATGTGTGCACAGGAACAGAAGAAACAGAAGATAGGCGCTATTCCCAACAGTCAGAATCAATGCACTTGTAACGGAAGAGATGGCGGGACCTTCCTTTTTAAAGGTTATTATGAAGCTTCAGATCCAGTAGATATGTTTCAACGTTACAGTGTTTTTAGAGCCAAAGTCCCTCTTTTTGTTCCTATACTTCCACCACAGCTCAACAGGGAAACACAAAGAGGGAATTTGATGCTAAACAGACTGTAAATGTGTCATTTGATTTAACACCTACGGAATTCACCATAAATTATAGTTAACAGTCGCGTCCATTGAGTTGTGTTGTGTTGTGACCCCCACCCTCTTCGTTTTGACGTCCGTCACGTGACTCGCTCAGCGACCAATCCCGTAATAGAAACCGTACGGCTCGTAATTTTGAACCGACGGTCGTTCAGGAGCTGATAGCAGCGTAATGTAGTGAGTCTAATGGATTCATGGGTTTATGTAGTTATCTCTCGTCATATCGGATGAATTGAAAGCATCTTTTTGTGATAAATATGAGTTCCCATGTTATCACACCGGGACCGTACCGAGCCACGAAGCTGGTAAGTTAACGTTAACCGACTCGGTCATAGCAACGCTGTTAGCCGTTAGCCGTTTTTAAATGAAGGTCTTTCTTCTGGGTTTGTTGACAGTTGGTCGGAAATACATTGGACGTCCTTATCATTAACTGATATCATTGTTAATACTAATTATCTTTACTTATATACGTTTAAGTTGTTCAGTTGCCCACAAACGTTTATTCATAACTTATTGGTTTTTGTCATATTACGTGTTCGTCCATTTATATTACCTGATTTAAAAAAATAAAGACTTTTACAAGGTTTTCTGTTATATTCTTACAGTTTTCACCCTTAACCTACCATAGTAGTACAATTAAAGGAGCAGTTCACATGTTTCCAGTGTGTTAAAGCATCAGTCAGGTGTCCACATGAACAGTGACTGTAATCATTGCTCCTGTTCATACTGGCTGTTCAAAGATCTGCTTCAAATGTGCTTTCAGTGTCAGTGATGGAGGTTAAACTCCACAGTGTGTCCACACAGTCATTTAAAGTAGATGTGAAGCTTCTCTGAGGCTTCATCAGTGTGAGTTAGTCATATCAAGTGGATATCTGACACATTTACAGTCTGTTTAGCATCAAATTCCCTCTTTGTGTTTCCCTGTTGAGCTGTGGTGGAAGTATAGGAACAAAAAGAGGGACTTTGGCTCTAAAAACACTGTAACGTTGAAACATATCTGCTGGATTTGAAGCTTCATATTAGCTTCACATAAACTTTAAATCCATGTTTGTGGGTTTAGTCTCCATCACTTCCATTATAATAAATGGATCTTCAATAAATAACAGTGAACCTGTCCTTTAAAGTCTTACAGCAATGCACTAAATAGACTAAATAAATGTATGGGGTGACACTGTGGTATTTATGGATTAATTACTGTATGTCTAAAACATTTTTTTATTGATTAATTTGCTCACCATATAGTGTTAAAAAAAAAGTACAGTTTTAATGAACAACAAATCTGATGTTTTCAGTTCACTTAAATTCAGCTAACAATGATATTAGGCCAAGCTGCAGATAACATTTATATTCAGGATCGATTAGCTGTTAAACTTTAAAAAAAAAAAAAAAAAAGCTGTAAAATGTCTGTCACTGTTTCCCAAACGTCTGGTACTAACCGTACATGTCTTGTTTAGTCCACAACGCAAACATATTAGTATCAGAGGTCTGAAGAAACCAGAAAATATTCACATTTATACCCAGAGCAAATTAATTAATTGGTTATCAAAATAGGTGGTGATTAATTTCTATCAACTAATCACTGCAGCTCTTAATGATACAACTATTCATATAATAACAAATGCAACAAATCCTGAAGGATGGATTGAACTGGCACATTTTCAGCGAGATAAATGATTTTATTGATCCAAATCATTGTTGATCAAGTATTTGTCAAACCATTAATACATCAGTATAAAGATTTCTTGCACAACTTAAATACTAACAAATTATTTGCCTAATGATATAATATGATTAATAATATTTGTACACATCAGTTCTGTGTATCATTTGGCATGAATATGAACAACTTTTTCTCCTTTTTTTTAACCTTAAACTAAACTCTGTTTCTGTCCTTTGTGACTCTGTTAATCGAATAAATAAAGTCCATGATGACATCAGCTTTCCATGTACTAAACCCTTTCCGTGTCCTTCTCTAGTGGAACGAGGTGACTCGTTTGTTTCGGGCTGGCATGCCTGTCAGAAAACATCGGCAGAACTTTCGATATTATGCCTCCTGCTTCACCGCCACAGCTGCTGTGGAGTGGCTGCACCAGCTGCTCCGCAGCAACAGCAATTTTGGTCCTGATGTCACCAGACAGCAGACGGTGCAGCTCCTGAAGAAGTTTTTGAAGAACCATGTGATCGAAGATGTGAAGGGCCGCTGGGGCTCAGAGGATCTGGAGGACAACAACATGCTGTACAGGTAAGCAGACTTGTGGAGAAAAGGAGCAGATCAAATCAATTGGTTTAGGTATTGATTGTGCTTTTCCCGTCCATGTCCTCTCTCCTCCTCCAGATTCCCCTCCACCTCTCCACTGAAGCCCATTCCTAGTCCTGCTCCAGCCTCAGCTCCCAGATCCATTAAGAAAAGGCCTTCGCTCAGGGACAAGGACAGTTTCTTCAAGTTTAGGAGTGTCAAGAAGAACATGAAAGAGATGCAGGTGAGCTGATCAGGATGTGGATTATCATCATTCTTATCCTATGTGTGTTTAAGTTTCTAAATTAAATGCATACAAATATTTATACAGCATTAATCACCAAGTCTGACACTCAAAACAAAACGCCTCCTTACTAGAAGTTTAGTTTAGATGTAGAAAATCATTTGTTGTATGCTCTGTTTGTCCCTTACAGGAAAATGTAGATCCTGTCCTCCAAGCAGAGGAAGAGAATCAACCAATAGGAGAGCAGCAGCTGCAGCGAAGAGAGTTGACTGTGGAAGACGAACAGGACATCTGGAGAGACATCACCATGACCCAGTATAAGCAGAAAGAAAACTGTGCTCTGTTGTGTTATATGCATCTAGTGCATGGCTTATTTTATCAATATATTGAAATTACATTCTCCTATGTTTCAATATAAAACATATTTCCTGAAAATATTCCCAGAAAGTCGAGGGTGAGTTGGAGCTTCCTCGTTAAACTAGACCTTGTGTGTTGTGTTTCAGCCTGCAAAGGATTCTGGGTGTTGCGTCTCTCAATGAAGTTTTAGACCAGCGTCACGTAAATCCACAAAACATCATCCATAATATGACCAAAGTCAACAAGCATGGCGTGGTCACGCTGGACGACAAGACCAGTAGGTTCTTTATGTACTGAATTTATTTCTTGCATTTGTATGAACATCAAACAAAATACTTAAATTATAAGACTAAACCTTGCTATTAAGTTAGTGTTAAATGGTTGATTATTACAATATAACCTGTCCGTCACCTAGGTGACCTTCCTCACTGGGTGCTGTCTGCCATGAAGAGCCTGGCCAACTGTGAGTATACTTCACTTCACTTCACTTTACATGCATAAACACACAAGTATTACTAAATGTTAGACACTGGCAATTGAAGATTTACAATTACAGTGAGTAAAATGAATTATATTAAAAGTAATAAAATGAATCCATACATCGATATTTGTTTGGTTTATGATTGAATTGTGAGTGCTCTATTGAAGCCTTCAGGTATTGGTTTGACTGACGGCTACAGTAACTTCCTGTTTGTTTCCAGGGCCAAAGTATGACAGTGCACAGCCTTCATATCCCGGCTTCGAGAGAGATGTCTTCAAAACGGTGTCTGATTACTTCTACAGCCTTCCACAGCCGTTACTCACATACGAACTGTATGAACTGTTTATCAATGTGCTGGGTAGGTACTGTGGACCCTGCAGTCATTTCATTAAGCTATAAAACAGCAGCTAAATGGAAATGATGTTCAAACATCATGACAGGATTTTCTTTCAGGAACTTTCCACTATGTGGTTGAATGATTTGACTGCTAACAGAGGTTTCTGTTGTTGTCACTAACAGTGATGAAGGCATCTGTGTTTGCCTGTTACGTGTTGTCTCTGACCAGCAGATGATTCTGTATGTACAGTGAAGGTTTGAACTAACTGAACCCTCTCCCTCCCCTTCACTGTCTGCTTGCACTGACCCTCTGCCTGCAACGCTTCTCTGTGTCCCTCTGTGTGTCTGTGTCTGCTCCCAGTGTTTTGTGGGTACGTCACAGCGCCCGCAACGCAACAGCGTGGGAAACGCAAGAAGCCTGACCTTCCATCAGTGCCCCCTCCAGCCAAGACATCGTTTCGCTCCACAGAGTGTCTCCTCCTGTCGCTGCTCAGACAGGGAACGTGTGATGAGACAGAATCGCCTATGACAGAGGTGCTTGGTGGGAAACTTCAGTCACGGCTGGCGGCGCTGAAAGGTGACGGTCAGTTAGGAGGCAGCTGCTTGAGCCTGAGTACTGTTGGTCCTATAAAGGCCCAAACCAGGAGCTGTTCACTGGAAACGATCCTCGATGACTCTGTCAATCTCACCCAGCAACAGCTGTTCATGTCCAGTGACAGCCTGGCATCCTGCGTCAATAGCAGCAGGCGCCACGATGACAGCCGCATCATCACAAGAGCCCACAGTCGTCCAGACTTTACATCTGTATGCAAAGAAACCTTAAATCCTTTAGAAAATGCTCACATGTCCTCAGTTTCTGTGGCAGGCCTGTCGGCAGCGCAGAGGTGGCGCTCCTCACGGCCGCGGAGCACAGGCAGCTGTCTGGACATCGTCATGGAGACCCGGGAAGCAGATGTTAAAGAGAGCAGGTGGCGTGCCCGAGCAGCCAGCTGCCTTAACATAAACGCTCCTATAGAGCAACACCGCTCTTGCTCAGCTGCATGTCCGCCCTCGTTGTCTTCCCTTCATCCTCTCTCCTCTTCTTCATGTGCTGCAACCAAAGCCTCTCATGCTACGACAGGACCTGGTGGGCCCAGACCCGCCTCTAGCACCTCTAATCTTAGAGGGTCCCTCCCCACCCCTGCTGTTGTCCGGCGCTGCCTCAGTTCTCTGGAGGTGTCCCAGCCCCCCCAACCCAAACCTGAGCACAGTAAGACCCTCTGCCCTCTACCTGTCTGTGTGTCTGCATGTCTGTTGATGTCTAATCACAGCTAACTCTATCTAACATCTAACCACGTTCAGTATGAGAGTTTATTTAAGTATCTCAGAAATACTTGTATTCAGGCTGGATTCAAGAGTTCGTTATCACCTGAAAACTCCTACTCCTACCAAATCCTACCTGACTCATCTTTCAGTCTACAGTAGCTGTAGTTGGTTAATGTGGTCATCCATCATCCATCCATCCATCCATGTGTCTGATCTAGTGAATGTGATGTAGCAGTGATGGATGAATGTGGCCTTGAAGAGTGAATCTCCTGCTGTCTCACATCAGATTTCCTGCCTCGCATCAGTTGTGTGTGTGTGTGTTTGTGTGTGTGTAGGTGTTCTCCAGCCTCAGTGTGAGCGTGTGGCCATTGAGGCGTTGCAGCTGTGCACCCTCCTCCTTCCGCCCGCCTCCCGCAGGAAGTTGCAGCTCCTCATGAGGATGATGTCTCGCATCAGCCAGAATGTGGACATGCCCCGCCTCCACCCCGCCATCGGCACCCGGACGCTGGTGAGACAGGAAACCTGCATGCAATCCTCGTTTCCTCCTGTGAAGTTTTATCTCAACGAAATATTGAATTCTTTTTTCTTCACGGAGAACAGAAAAACATTTTGACATTTCTACTAATAACATCAATTTTTATTTGTTTACTTGTTTATTTGTTTACTTGTCCCTCTGCTTTCAGATGGTCCACACGTTTTCCGGCTGTGTTCTGGGCAGCGCTGAGGAGTGTGATTTGGATGAGCTGTTGGCTACCAGGCTGGTGTCATTTCTAATGGACCATCAGCAAAGCATCCTGTCAGTCCCAGAGTACCTGCTCAGTGCCATCAGTGACCACGTACAGTATCTGCGCACAGTCCAGGTACACCTGTAGAATCCTACGCAGTCCAGGTACACCTGTAAAATCCTACGCAGGTACACCTGTAGAATCCTACGCAGGTACACCTGTAGAATCCTACACAGTCCAGGTACACCTGTAGAATCCTAGTCCCTCGTCCTCCTGCTCTAACAACAGGTTTGGGTTTGAGTCTTCTGTAGCTCAGCTCTGAATCGTGCTAATTGCTTAGCCACGCCCACTTGTAGCGATCCAATCAGATCTCATTTCATGGGCTTTTAAAGAAGGGACCCGGCCCAATGCAAACCATAAATATCAATCTAAAATAAAGTGGTTGAAACTGGATTTAGGGAACAAATTCACTTCTTGGATGTGCAGTTAATTTAAAGTTTTGATCCTGGTTTTAGGATTTTAGATTTTTGATCATTTATAAATATAGCTGCAAAAATTAGACTGAAAATGAACTGTGGGAAATCAGCCATCTTGTTGATGCGTCTTAAGTTAATCTGTTTGATAAATCAGAGTTCTCTAATTTAGAGGAAAAAGTTTTTAACTCACTGTAACAATATGAATAAGGCTGGAAAAGATAAATGAAAGCAGAACTTGTGTCTAGAACACAGTTTGGCTTCATCAGACGTACAGACGTGTGTTTACTCCTGACCGCAGGTCCCCATCGACGGTGTTCCTGATGATGGCGGAGACTTAGTTTGTGCTCCGATTCCCATCTACACATTCTGCCGTCAGATCAGCGGTGCTGAATTTGAACAACAGAAGCTGGCGTCTTCCCAGAAGGCCATGGAGGAGTTACTGGAGATCCTGCTGACAGGTCAAAACATGAGCGAGAAGGACAGACGCAAGAAACTGAAGCAGGTAAGGAAACATAACGCTGCTGCTCCGGCTTGATCTTAAAACTGGTTTATGATGTGATTTATTACTGGATTACAGCTGCAAAGACAGAAATCCAAGAGAAAACACGTATTTCCAACGTGGTCGAATTAAAAGACGAAGAAACATAAACAAAATACAATATATTCAACATAAAAACCAGTATAATCTCCACATCTCAAAGATTTCTATTCGTGTTTTATTGTCTCTTCTCCAGTTTCAGAAGCAGTACCCAGACATCTACAGCCGGCGAGTCGGCTCAGACAGAGACGACAACACCGACAACAAGCCAAAGATTAAACCTCCCCTCCTCAACATCAAGAAGACCAAAGCGTTCAGTATCAGGAACTAAACTAACGGTTCCTGCACAGTAACGGCACTGATACTGATGCCAACGTGTTCTTTGTCTCATTGTTTAATATGAGAGTTGAAGCAGGGTGGCAGATTTCTACAGTGTGATGTGTGACAGCTGAGTGAGATGACGCCAGTTCACGTTATCTACTGGCTTTACGTGTGTGCGTGTGCGTGTTTTTGGGAGATCAGGATGTATTTCTGGGATCACTGGTCCATATGGGAGCGATTAGATAGTTTTTTTAATTTATATGAATGCTAGATGTGTCTTTGAATGAAGTGTTTGGGTTTTTTCTTTTTTACTTTAATAAACATTTTATATAATAGATTCTCACATTTTATTTGAAATTTTATTTGATTTTATGTTTTATCATTCTCGTCTTTTTGCTTCTGTTGCTTTCGCTTCTCAGGATCTCTGATTATTATTTTAATATTTTCATAGCACCACTTTTCTTTCTTCTGATTCTTCTCCAACACTTTGCCTGCGTAGCTTATTGAATAAAGAAATGTTTGAATTGAAGCAGTAAATAGTTTAATAGTGATTAACTTCAGTGATCGATATCAGTTTTTGGTAAATATAGAATCAATAAGTCAAATGTCTGAGTGACTAAAAGTTGACTTGTGTCAACATATCTCATATTTATTGATGTTAAGCTGTATGAAGTATCAGTTCTACCCTGATAGAGGTTTATACTACCTCAGGTGTGTGTGTGTGTGTCTGTGCGTGCGTGTGTGTGCGTGTGTGTGTGTGTGTGGACACACAGAGGAGTGTTTACTGTTTACCTGCAGTTGTTTACTATGCAAAGTCCCGGGAAATAAACTTTTTCATCCGTTTTATTTATTTCGCTTTGTCCTGTTTCTATTTCTCATCTCAGTGACAGAATTGAACTTTTGTACATATATCGTATATACCTGCATAGGTTGTAGTTTATATTTTTTATCAGAGCACCAAAACAAGTGACCTGGAAAGAAAACAAAAGGAATCTGTCCATCACTTAAACTCACTTTAATAACCAACATTTAGCTCCTCAGACCTTCAAACAAACAGCTAAAGATGTGCAGGAACGTTTCTGAAAGTGTTTTTAATCCTAATTAATTAATTAACCGTCATCTTTCACCTAAAATCTACCGAACAGCCCAGAAGTACAAACCTCAGCCGATCCATTGTTTTAATGCAGAATATAATATAATACTGAGACTAATGCACACACGAAAAAAGGAATAAAATCAGATTGAAATTATAAAAGACAATGTTGAAGTGGAGTCAAAGAGTCATCACACACACTGACCCACCGCAGGAAACGATGATCAATGATCAAGCTGGTAGTCACTCAGTTATCAAGTCTACACTAATCAAATTTATATTTCTTCCTCCACAATGACAATTAAAATAGAAATCCTCCCCCCCGCCCTTCCTTCATCTCTCCCCCCCTCCCTCCCTTCATCTCTCTCTCCCCTCCCTCCGTCCTTCTCTCCCCTCTCTCCCTCCTTCTCTCCCTCCCTCCCTCCATCTCTCTCTCCCCTCTCTCCCTCCCTCCGCCCCTCCCTCCCTCCCCCGTCTCTCTCTCTCCCTCCTTCTCTTCCTCCCTCCCTCCCTCCCTCTCTCCATCTCTCTCTCCCCCCCTCCCTCCCTCCGTCCTTCTCTCCCCTCTCTCCCTCCTTCTCTCCCTCCCTCTCTCCATCTCTCTCTCCCCTCTCTCCCCCCCTCCCTCCCTCCCTCCCTCCGTCTCTCTCTCCCCTCTCTCCCCCCCCCCGTCTCTCCCTCCGTCTCCCCCCCCTTCCCTCCGTCTCTCTCTCCCCTCTCTTCCCCCCCCCCTCCCTCCATCTCTCTCTCCCCTCTATTCTTCCTCCCCTCCCTCCCTCCCTCCCTCCCTCCATCTCTCTCTCCCCTCTCTTCCTCCTCCCTCCCTCCGTCTCTTTCTACCCCCCCCCTCCCTCCATCTCTCTCTCCCCTCTATTCTTACTCCCCTCCCCCCCCCTCCCTCCATCTCTCTCTCCCCTCTATTCTTCCTCCCCTCCCTCCCTCCCTCCCTCCGTCTCTCTCTACCCCCCCCCCTCCCTCCATCTCTCTCTACCCTCTCTTCCTCCTCCCCCCCTCCCTCCCTCCGTCTCTCTCCCCTCTATTCTTCCTCCCCTCCCTCCTCCCTCCCTCCCCCGTCTCTCTCTCTCCCTCCTTCTCTTCCTCCCTCCCTCCCTCCCTCTCTCCATCTCTCTCTCCCCCCCTCCCTCCCTCCGTCCTTCTCTCCCCTCTCTCCCTCCTTCTCTCCCTCCCTCTCTCCATCTCTCTCTCCCCTCTCTCCCCCCCTCCCTCCCTCCCTCCCTCCGTCTCTCTCTCCCCTCTCTCCCTCCTTCTCTCCCTCCCTCCCTCCGTCTCTCTCTCCCCTCTCTCCCCCCCCCCGTCTCTCCCTCCGTCTCCCCCCCCTTCCCTCCGTCTCTCTCTCCCCTCTCTTCCCCCCCCCCTCCCTCCATCTCTCTCTCCCCTCTATTCTTCCTCCCCTCCCTCCTCCCTCCCTCCCCCGTCTCTCTCTCTCCCTCCTTCTCTTCCTCCCTCCCTCCCTCCCTCTCTCCATCTCTCTCTCCCCCCCTCCCTCCCTCCGTCCTTCTCTCCCCTCTCTCCCTCCTTCTCTCCCTCCCTCTCTCCATCTCTCTCTCCCCTCTCTCCCCCCCTCCCTCCCTCCCTCCCTCCGTCTCTCTCTCCCCTCTCTCCCTCCTTCTCTCCCTCCCTCCCTCCGTCTCTCTCTCCCCTCTCTCCCCCCCCCGTCTCTCCCTCCGTCTCCCCCCCCTTCCCTCCGTCTCTCTCTCCCCTCTCTTCCCCCCCCCCTCCCTCCATCTCTCTCTCCCCTCTATTCTTCCTCCCCTCCCTCCCTCCCTCCCTCCCTCCATCTCTCTCTCCCCTCTCTTCCTCCTCCCTCCCTCCGTCTCTTTCTACCCCCCCCTCCCTCCATCTCTCTCTCCCCTCTATTCTTACTCCCCTCCCCCCCCCTCCCTCCATCTCTCTCTCCCCTCTATTCTTCCTCCCCTCCCTCCCTCCCTCCCTCCGTCTCTCTCTACCCCCCCCCCCTCCCTCCATCTCTCTCTACCCTCTCTTCCTCCTCCCCCCCTCCCTCCCTCCGTCTCTCTCCCCTCTATTCTTCCTCCCCTCCCTCCTCCATCCCTCCGTCTCTCTCCCCCCTCTCTCCCACCACAGCTCACCACTTAACATAGTTCCCCGAGGCTGTCTGGAAGTAATTAGGAGGGATTCTTGAACGTATCCACATACAAACAACAACACTGAGCTTTTAAAAGCTGACTTTGTTAGTTCAGTAGGTGTTTGTGTGTTTGTGTTGCCAGGTTGACCTTGTTTCCTCGTTTTGGGGGCTGGAGAACATTCTGCATGGAGCCGAGGGCCAGACGGCTGAAAGGAGAGGAGACAAAGCTCACTTGTTCAGCGCTGGTTAAGACTAGAGGAGGAGGAGGAGGTGGAGAGGGAACTGGAGAAGAAAAAAGTGGGAGTTGGGGGAGCAAAAGGTTTGAAAGCAAAAAAAGGGGAGGAGAGGAAAATGAAAGAAAGTTGTGGATGAGAGAAAAGGAGAAGAAGGGAGGAGGGGCTCAGTTTCCATCTTTCACAACAGGAAATGTGTGTGTGGTTCACATGCAGCCTGGAGTCTCTTCTGTGAGTTTGTTTGTGAAGAACATACAGCAGCATGGTCAGCCGGTGAGTACGCCTCCCTCATTCTTTCTTTAAGGCTTCTGCATGTATGAGGTTAGAAATTTAAACACAAAACACATTTACATTTCAAGGCTCAAATGTTTTGGTTCTCAGGGACAAAGTAAAGGCAGCTGAGTCATCAGATTCTCTTTCTGTGTGGGTTTCATATGAAGTTTTCCACTAAACTTCTTTCTAACTGTAACTGGGACAAAAAGCAGATGTCTGCACTGCTGAAAAAAAGCTCGTTTAAATATCTGAGTTTCACAGGAGAGCAGACAACCGCTGCTGTTTGCATTTGTGCAGTTTTTCAGGATCAATGGCGAAGTCAGGGTTGAAACATTCAGCTTCTTTCTAGTTTAAAGAACAATCTCACCACAAGATCCAAAGTTACATAATATAAAACCTTTTCTTTTTGTAATATATGTTAAGACTATGTTCTGTTTTATTAAACAGTAGAAGGTATAAACATTACAGTCCACACATTTCATCATTCCCCAACCTCAGACCACAAACAAAAACAGCTTCAGTTGTACACAACAAGCCAAAGTAATGACTTTACAAAAAGTCCACCAAACAATATTTCTTATAACAAAATATTGACAAGGGGAAGAAAATATGACATTTGATCAATAAAAGTTGGAACCGTTCCACATTTTAACATCTTAATTTTGAAGATTGTGTGATGCGGTCAAAAGCTCCACGGCAGCTACTAAATGGACCTCATGTGGTTATTTTACCAGCTGCTGTTTCCAAGGTCAAGAATGAGCTTTAAATCTGAAGAGTCTCAGGTGTGAATAATAAAATGCACGCTGCCTCACGGTCCCGGTACATATGTCACATATAACTGTTCTATGTTGTTATGTTATGTTGTGGAATAGTTTCTGTCTCATTGATTATTGTCAGTGTGGAGCATCCAGCAGGAGGCTACAGGAAGATCTTTGAGACGGTGGAGGAGCTGAATGAACCGATACCTGCGAACGTCTCTGGTAGCTCGTTACCATATTTACATTATTTTATATCTGACACTTTTTCCATTTTTTTCTCTTATACTTCATACCAAATTGCACCCAATAAAAAGTAAATATTAAATACCTGCAAATTATTAATTTCTAGTAAATTAATATAAAATTAAAGGACTTGCAGCTTTCTGATTGAGAAGATTGATTTTACTCATAAATATAAGGCTTCATCTGGCAGTGACTTAGCTTTAGCATAAAGTCTGGAAATGGTAGGAAACAGCTAACAATTAACACAATCATGTTTGCTCAATCTCTACAAAAACTAATGTATAAAAACGACAACTCACTGTTTCATCTTTAAGATAAGCTGACGGGCAGCTGGTTTCTTCTCATATATCTCTCCATCAAATAATCATATTTTATCAAAATGTTAATATTGTCATTATTATTTATTTTTGCCACATGTGATGCTCTCGTGTTCTTTCTGCTGTAGTTGTTGGTCATGATTGATTAACCAACCATTTGGTATCTGTCCCTTCTCTCCATCCTATATATAGGAAGATAGGAACATTACCTGCGCTTTCATCTTATATTCATGTATGTGCGTTTAAACACGGTCACTAACCTCCAGCTGTGTGCAGGCGTGATCCCGTCATGGCTGGGCGGCAGCCTGCTCAGGATGGGACCAGGGCTATTCGAGATAGGGGCTGAACCGTTTTACCACCTGTTTGACGGACAGGCTGTCATACACAAGTTCGACCTGAAGAACGGTCAGGTGACCTACTACAGGAAGTAAGCACTTTTTCTGTTTCTGTTTTTTTTCTCATTTGTTTTTATGTGTTAACTATTGTTATACACAGATGAATGAATTAAACATGCTGACATGAACGAGTGATTACTTTCTGGCATGACTCTGGATTCATGTGTGTCTTCGCTCCTCTTTAATTTGACATCTGATTTTAGTTGACAGTAAAGAACATAAATAAATAAAAACTGGAGATGCAGACTACAAAACGTCTTCTGCTTCTGTTCAGTTTTATCTGTGAAGCATGATAACAAGATGAATGTTGTGCGTGTAATCAGGTTTATCAGGACAGATGCGTATGTTCGTGCCATGACAGAGAACAGAGTGGTCATCACTGAGTTTGGCACGGCAGCTTATCCAGACCCCTGCAAAAACATCTTCTCCAGGTGAGTCTGACCTTTGATCCCACATTATCCAAAGAGAAGTATTTAAATGTGTTTAGTGTTAAAGGGTAAAACCTCTTATTATATCATATAGTGCAGAAAACACTTTATCTTTTGCATTTCAATTCAGCCAAGCAGAAACTTGTGCTTATTAGTCGCTGTTGTTTACGATGCTATTCATACGTGTGTGTTGGATCAGATTACCTAAAGTTACTGGAAGTACATGGAAAGCTTGTAATTAGTAACGTAAACCATTGGATTAAATCAAAATGTGTCCGTGCAGATTCTTTACTTACTTCAAAGGCATTGAGGTGACCGATAACTGCTTAGTGAACATTTATCCAATTGGTGAAGACTTCTACGCTGTCACAGAGACCAATTACATCACCAAAGTTGATCCTGATTCGCTGGAGACTTTAAAGAAGGTGAGAGCTGATTGGTTTACATCATACTCAATCTGTTGGGCAGGATCATTACATACAACTTTGGGATTTAAGTATCAGGGTTGTAATTTATATTTATTTATATCATAGGTGGACCTGTGTAAGTACGTCTCAGTAAACGGGGTGACTGCCCACCCCCACACAGAGGCAGATGGCACAGTCTACAACATCGGCAACTGCTTTGGGAAGAACATGAGTCTGGCCTATAACATCGTCAAGATCCCACCTGCTCAGAAAGGTGAGCAATTCATGATGGGTAGATGGATAGAAAAGAGCAAACACCGAGACCACAGAAAAAAGATCTAGAGAGGGAGGAGGCAGGGAAGACAGAAACGTAAATAAAAATTAAAAAAAACACACACAGGACAGCGACAAGACATCCAGCAGAAGACAGGGAACCTCAGATAGACACCACTGGACAATGGCAGGAAGACACAGACCATGACACCAGAAACCAGCAACCCACCGGAAGTACAGGAGTTGGAGCAAGGTGACAACTGATGGCGAAGGTGAACAAGAGATCAACACTAATCCCCATCTGGAGATCTACCAGCCTCAACATCCACACAAAGATCAGGAATTTTAAAAGCAACGTCCCCAGAGTGTTCCTGTATGGCTCGAAACGCTGGAGGACCACTGTTGCGATTTACTGTAAATTGAAATTCACCCAACTCACTCCTTAGAGTAGCTCTACGCTGGACGCCCCAGGGAAAAAGAAACCGAGAAATAACTGAAAGGACTAACATTCGAGACCCCCAGAGCATCAGCAGATAGAGTCGAGAAAAAAGAAAAAAGCGTTATAGAGGAAAGAAAAAGAGACAAAGAAGGAACATCATATCATACCTGACATTCAGTGTTCATTTTGTTGCCACAGCTTCACACTGATTCTCTGTGATCTCTGTTTCCAGACAAGTCGGACCCCTTTGAGAGATCCCAGGTCCTCGTTCAACTCCCCAGCAGTGAGAGGTTGAAGCCCTCCTACATACACAGGTACCCAGGCAGCACCTCCACATCCCACAATAAATTCTGATGTCTGAACAGATCTGTACTCAAACTGAAAGAACGAAAAGGATGATAGGACATATAAAGCGCAGACAGCACAGAAGACGGTTTGAATGAGGAGAAAAAGGTTAAAATAGATAAAAACTAGAGAGCGACTGGAAGGGCGCCATCTCGGAGAGACACACTGAGCATGAACGACTTGATACTGAAGTTCTCCGAGTTCTCTCACTTGTGTTTGTGGCTGCTCAGAAAGGTGCTACTGCTGCTTATCTGTCTGTCTGTTCCTCTGTCTGTAGTTTTGGAGTGACAGACGACCATTTTGTGTTTGTGGAGCAGCCGGTGAAGATCAACCTGCTCAAGTTCCTGTCGGCTTGGAGCGTCAGAGGAGCCACATACATGGACTGCTTCGAATCCAACGAGAGCATGGGTGTAAGTTGGAGTGTGTGTGCTTAATTACGTGTGACTGCTTGCACACTTTTGTTCATGTGTGTGTGTGTGTGTGTAGACCTGGTTCCACCTGGCCACTAAGGATCCAGCAGCTTATCTGAGCAGCCACAAGTTCAGAACATCAGCTTTCAACCTCTTTCACCACATCAACGCCTACGAAGACGAGGGATTCATCGTCGTCGACCTCTGCACGTGGAAAGGGTGAGTGTGTCGTTGGTTGAGTGTGTCGTTGGTTGAGTGTGTCGTTGGTTGAGTGTGTCGTTTGGTGAGTGTGTCGTTTGGTGAGTGTGTCGTTTGGCGAGTGTGTTGTTGGTTGAGTGTGTCGTCGGTTGAGTGTGTCGTTTGGCGAGTGTGTCATTGGTTGAGTGTGTCGTTTGGTGAGTGTGTCGTTTGGCGAGTGTGTCGTTTGGTGAGTGTGTTGTCGGTTGAGTGTGTCGTCGGTTGAGTGTGTCGTTTGGCGAGTGTGTCGTTTGGCGAGTGTGTCATTGGTTGAGTGTGTCGTTTGGTGAGTGTGTCGTTTGGCGAGTGTGTCGTTTGGTGAGTGTGTCGTCGGTTGAGTGTGTCGTCTGGTGAATGTGTCGTTTGGTGAGTGTGTCGTCGGTTGAGTGTGTCGTTTGGTGAGTGTGTCGTCGGTTGAGTGTGTCACTGTGAGAACTTATTTTAATGCTTCTTCTTCACCTGCAGCCACGACTTTGTGTACAACTACCTGTACTTGGCCAACCTGAGGGAGGAGTGGGAGGAGGTGAAGAGAGCAGCGAGGAGAGCTCCTCAGCCTGAGGTCAGACGCTACGTACTGCCGCTGGATATACACAGGGTGAGTACACACACGCACACACACCCCTATATATATATATATATATATATATATACCTGTACACAGATTATGAATGATCACTAAGTTTCTACATGACCTGTGGAGCAGTTTGTTCAGGCCACTGTCCATCAGACTGGAGTGTACTAACTGTGTGTGTGTGTGTGTGTGTGTTCAGGAGGAGCAGGGAAAGAACCTGGTCTCTCTGTCCTACACTACAGCTACTGCTGTTCTTAATAAAGACGGAACCATCTGGTTAGAACCTGAAGTTCTGTTTTCTGGACCAAGACAAGGTGACCCCCCCCCCCCCCTTTTGTATTATAAAAGCTTTTATGATTTTTATTTCATAATTCATAGAGTAGCAGGATTTTATTTTTTTTATTAGAAACAATAAATTGTTTTGGTTATGGTGCTTACAGTTTTATTTTGCTCTCTTTTCTCTGTCTCAGCCTTTGAATTTCCACAGATTAACTACTCTCTGTGTCGGGGGAAGAAGTACTCCTTTGCCTACGGTCTGGGACTCAACCACTTCATACCTGACAGGGTACAGCAGCATTTTAAATGTTCACAGAAGGAGACAAAAACAACGCTTGACGTGTGACATTGTTGATGCTGTTGTTGGTTGTTTACTGGTGTAGATAGTGAAGCTGAACGTGCAGACCAAAGAGACCTGGGTGTGGCAGGAGGACGAGTGTTATCCATCAGAGCCGCTGTTTGTACCAGCACCAGGAGCTACCGAGGAGGACGATGGTAGGACACACACACACATTACCATGTAATAGCAACGAGTTTCTGACAGCCTATAAATCCTTCCCAATGTAAACAGTATCTAATCTGTACCTGATCCAAGAAGACAAAGTACCCTTAAAACAACTTAATTATTGACTATTAATTAGTTTATTTTCTCAGGTAGTAATTGGATCAATAAATTGTCTGAAATTGTGCTGTCCTCATTACAGACTCGCTGTGTATAACTTGACAGCCAGATAAACTAGTTCCTAACATCAAGACTCAGTTGTTCCTTTGTCCACAGCTTTACTGACGAACTAGGACAGATATACAGAAAATATAATTAACTTAACTGGTTAACTTTCTTAGCATTAAACTTCACAAAATGTCACAAATTATAATCTGCAATTGTAGATAATGATAAAACAAAACTAATACATACCAAAGATGATACAAAAGACATAAAATGTTTGCAGATGTAGCCGGATTAACGGATGAAACAACAACAGCAGCAGCAACAAGGTCTCTACAACTCTCTGTCGTTTGAACCAGTAAGAGTAAATAAACCAGTAATAAATAAAGGTTAAAGAACAAACTGGAGGGGTGTCCTGGTTAAGACACACATCACATGACCGTACTGCCGCCGTGCTTCGTCACGTCATGCTCCTCTCTTCCACCCCTGCTTCCAGTCTCTGTGCACCTTCACCTATCAACAGAGAAGCCTGCATGGTCATGGTCAGTTTTATTTGAATCTCTAGCAGCAGCTCAGACTAAACACACACGTCCCCCTCCTCCGTCTGCAGGTGTGCTGCTGAGTGTCGTGGTGAAGCCGGGGGCGGAGAGACCAAGTTTCCTGCTGGTGCTGGATGCTGTGAAATTGACAGAGCTCGCCAGGGCCGAGGTCAACACCATCATCCCTGTGACCCTCCACGGCACGTACAAGCCGTGAACCTGAAGTCATCCTGCAGAAACTCGACCAAGATACGTCTTAAAATACAGCCGTCACGTTCACTTCCGGCCAAACTTAGTTAGAGGTTTAGCATATAGAACAAAGACAGGAAAAGATGCTCATGCTAACAGCTTTGCATTTAGCATGTGCAATAACCAGGAAGCTACAGTAGCAGCAGCACATACATAGTCACAAAAACATGATGAGGAGACTAATCAATGATCAATACACCTGAGATCAGTAAGATGATGCCAGATAACACATGGGACGTGAACAGCATGTGTAAACATCATGAAATAAACATTAAAAACAAAGTTTGCTGAATTTAATGTTGATTGTGTATTAATAATATCTGAATAATGTGAAATCTGAAACCAGCGGTTTTTCACATTTATACATCATAAAGCTATAAACAGTTATACATGTTATATTATTAAAGCACCTACTGTTCCTTGCTGCCATATCTTCCACTGAGGTTTGATTTCTTGTTTTTAGATTATTATATTTATTTAGTACTATCTGTATTATTATATAATATTATTAGGAGACATACAGTAACAAGAAGCTCCACCAGATGAGTTCATATCGTCTTTCTGTCAACTCCACATTAACATCAACACACTCGTTTTACAATTTTAAAATGTATTTAATTTTTTAAAACTTTTTATACAAATAAAAACAAAGAGATTCCAATGATTACTTTACATTTGTAATTACAGTGTGGTACTTTTAACAATGCATCCACAGCAACAAACAGTAACTAGAAAAAGTCAGTAAATATGTGTTGTGACTGCTGCTAAATGCTAAAATCAAGGCATAATTATGACACATTTCAGGAGCCGCCACAACACATATTACATCATATTCAACATCTTCCGTAGTGTCTTCCAAACCCAAGAGAGGAGGCGCACTATGCTGGATGCTAAATCAATATTAAAGGTGCAATATGTAAGAAATGTACTCCACACTCCAAACCAACAGGGGGCAGCATATCACCGCTAGTTACTCTACATTAGCACTGAACCAGTGGTGCATTATCAGTGCTGTTAGCTAGCAAACTAGGTAACTGGTATGATATCAATTCAGTGCTAACACTGAGCTAATGTTGGCTCGAACAAATGGAGGAGGAAGTGCTTCTTTTTCTTCCTGCCGTGTTGGACTGAGGGCAGACTGGACATACAGGCTACAGTGACTCACCGTCGCCTCTCCAGGTACAAAGTGGTATTACAAGACAGGACGGGCCAGTGCTAGCTGGTTAGCATGCTAACTTCACTATACATACATTTCTCTGACAAGATGTCAAAACTGTTTCTTCACATTCTGTTGATAATTTTAGTTAATTTTTGAATTTGTTAAACTAAAATTCTTCCATAACACATAATGCACCTTTAAAAAGCATACTCACACATGAATGTATAAAGAGTCTCTTCAAAAAAAGTTAATTTAGTCACTTGCTCCTCACTCACAATGTGAGCTTGGTGCAGATCCTCTTGGCACAGTTTGGTAAAGATGGCTTAGAAACAGCAGTTTCCTCAGAGAGATGCAGGTGTCTGCAGTGACCAGAGGAAGCGTAGAGGAGCAGGAGGAGCAGGAGGTGCAGGAGGAGCAGACTTTATATACGTAGCAGAGCTGATTGCCGTTTCTCTGTGGAAAGCTGATACTTCTGCTGTTTGATGATGTCCAGACAGTCTCTAAGAACCTGCACATACAGAAATGAAGTTGTAACTGCCGATTGTCTTCACAGCTAAAAGAAGAAGCTGATATTTTACCTTCCTGGTGTCCTGAGGTAGAATGACTCCGTCATCCCAGAGTCGGCCGGAGGCGTAGAAAGCCGAGCTCTCCTCCTGCAGCCTCTGGTTCAGGTTGTCCTCCTGCTTCTTCTTGTCTTCTGTCTGCTCAGTGTCAGAAGGAAGCAGAGAGCCAGCGTGACCCGGAGCCGCCATCGACACTCTAGCGTTGGGCCACAGGAACAGGAAATTAGGGTCAAAGGCCCGCCCACACTAGAAACAACCAAGAAACAAGATTCAAATTATTGTGGAATCAACCCTGAATCTCAGACAGTAACTGTGTATTTAACCATCTTTTGATGTTTTGAATCGAAGAAGTCTACTTACTTTTGTAAAAACTTTAAAATGTTTATTTAAAACTATTATTAACTATTCATTTCTATAGTATTATATACAATATACTATAGTATTAGTAGTCATTACTAGTTTTGTTTTTGTCATGTACATATGATGTGTGTAAACCCTTCTGTGTATCTTTTTATTTGTTTGTTTACAAATGTCGATGTCACTTTGCAACAATTACTTATAATATTATTATTATTATTATTATTAATAAAAACATCTACAGAGCGACAGGTGCCTGGTATTAATTTTTTCGTTTTTTTAAAGGTTTAGTTCAGTTTTCATTGTAAACGTTGGAAATAAAAACAGCATCTTACCATTGCATAGCTGTCAGCGCCATGGCAACCACCAATCACCACAGTGATTTTGGGGACAGAGGCGCACGCTATTGCTGACATCATTGAACCCAGAGCCTTCAGACGGTTACTGTTCATGTCTGCCTAAAAGAGAAACACACACACACACTTCAAATATAAATAGACTACTTTAATGTGTAAGTTTTATGACGTCTATACAGCCTGTGTGTATGTGTGAGTGTGAGTGTGTGTGTGTGTGTGTGTGTGTGTGTGTGTGTGTGTGAGTGTGTGTGTCTGTGTAAGTGTGTGTGTGTCGCTGGGAGTGCATACCTGTGTTGTGGACAGTGTCAGTGCTGCTGTGGGTGCCGTGTTCTGCAGGAACAGGAGCGGGACGTCTCTCTGGTCACATAACTGGACAAAGTGGGTTCCTTTGAGAGCAGCCTCGTACCTCAGCTCTCCGTTGTTGGCTATGATTCCTACCAGATGACTAACACAAAACAAACACACATTAGATGTTTAGATCATCTGCAAAGCTGGTCCTCTTCCATGCATGTCTCACAAGAAGTTCGTTGGTTTTGATTCGTTAAATACGAAAACAGGAAAATTATATATCAAACACTTATATCGTACGATGCCAGCTGGAGCTCTGTTGCTAATGTTTGTCAAAGTGTCAGGAACACTAGAAAATATTAAGACATTTAATAACAGTCTGTCAGTGAATGGATGTCCAGATTCAAGTTTGCTCCTATAATTTAAAAGTCTGTAGTCACATCCTCATCTCACGAGTCTCACTGAGTTTGTGGCTGTAAACAATGCCATTGTTCAATGTGTGTGTGTGTTTGTGTGTGTGTGTGTGTGTGTGTGTGTCTTTTACCCATGAATCTTTGCAAAGCCAGTGACGAGTGTGGTTCCGTAGCGAGCTTTGAACTCCTGGAAGCGGCTCCCGTCGGTCAGCCGACTGACTACCTGGACAAACAGACAGAAACAGCCAGCAGCATGTCACCAACATGATAACAAACATGACCTGAAACAAACAGAACTGCAACGATTCGTCAATGGACGGAAAATTAATCGTCAATTATTTTGATAAATCGGTGAATAGGAATCTTAATCAAGTATGTTTGCACATATGTTTTAGTGGCTCTCAATGTTACGCAGTATAAATACGACTAGTAATGACCCGTTTCTGTGGCCTGTAAACGGACTGATGAGATACACGGTTCATCATTAAAATGTGAATGTGACAGTTGTTTGGGACAAAAGACGACATTCGAAGACGTCACTTTGGGAAAAGCTGATTGATGTTTGGGTTTTTTTCTCCATTTTTGGACCTTTTATAGATCAAATGACTAAAATAAGTGACAGATTATTTGACA
This sequence comes from Pampus argenteus, assembly GCA_036937835.1. Classification (NCBI taxonomy): domain Eukaryota; kingdom Metazoa; phylum Chordata; class Actinopteri; order Scombriformes; family Stromateidae; genus Pampus; species Pampus argenteus. The sequence continues at coordinate 24,505,803 of CM072870.1, forward strand.
ATGAAAGTAAACGTCAGTCAGAGACGAGCTGACACAGAGAGAATAACGTGTCTGATCATGATCGTGCTTTCTGTACCATTTTAACATCCAGACTATAGTTGTAACTTTTAGGAGCGAGTCCCAGAAGCTCCTCTGAATCATAAAGCGGCTCCTCCTCTGCTCTCCTCTTCCTCATCTTCTCCTCATCCTCCTCCTCTTCCTCAGGCAGTTGGAAGTTGAGGGTGGATATGATGTTTCTGGTGTAATCATACGCCTCTTTCTCATCCCAGGCAAAATGGTCCACGCAGCCACTCACTCTGAACCAGAAAGAGACAAATTTAACAGGCTTGATGAGGTAAATGTATTCTGTTTAAAGATTGAACTGGGTGCGCTTGATTTATGGACCTACTCAGCGTGAAGCCTGGCTCCTCCCAGGTCCTCTGGTGTGACTTCCTCTCCTGTGGCGGCCTTGACAAGAGGCGGTCCTCCCAAGAATATGGTCCCTATCCGGTGCACCATCACCGCCTCCTCCGCCATGGTGGGGATGTAAGCTCCACCCGCTGTGCATGAGCCGCACACCACAGACACCTTTAGGATGAAGACGCAACCTTTAACTCGACACTGACTGACACACAAAATTCAAATTGCATAAAGTCAATCAACATCACAGTTCATTGATCTAAAGTTTAAACATTATTTTGACATAAAAAAAGGTTTAAGTACAAACATCATCTGTAGTTAAAACTCAGCAGATATTTAATTACTAGGGACATCTGACTCTGGAGGAGTACCCCTAACCCCCAGACTCTGGAGGAGTACCCCTAACCCCCAGACTCTGGAGGAGTACCCCTAACACCCAGACTCTGGAGGAGTAACCCCTAACCCCCAGACTCTGGAGGAGTACCCCTAACCCCCAGACTCTGGAGGAGTAACCCTAACCCCCAGACTCTGGAGGAGTAACCCTAACACCCAGACTCTGGAGGAGTAACCCCTAACCCCCAGACTCTGGAGGAGTAACCCTAACACCCAGACTCTGGAGGAGTACCCCTAACACCCAGACTCTGGAGGAGTAACCCTAACCCCCAGACTCTGGAGGAGTACCCCTAACACCCAGACTCTGGAGGAGTACCCCTAACACCCAGACTCTGGAGGAGTAACCCTAACCCCCAGACTCTGGAGGAGTACCCCTAACCCCCAGACTCTGGAGGAGTAACCCTAACACCCAGACTCTGGAGGAGTAACCCCTAACCCCCAGACTCTGGAGGAGTACCCCCTAATTTTATTGACTTATTCTACATTTTCAATCATTTTCTTGATCCTCATAACTACATCTGTGTTTTTATTTCATTTTAACTCTGGTGGTTTTTAAATAAAGTTTGTTTCATGTTATTCCCCATTTCTCTCATCCCACATTAAATAATTTACACCCTGTCCTAGTTTAGATTTGTTTACCTGTGGGATCTTCATAGCAGACATGATGGCTTCGTTGTAGAACGTCCTTCCTCCCTGGTTCTTATCAGGAAAGATCTCTGACTGGATATTTGGACACAAACAGAAAATTAGAGATCAGATCTCCTGAAAAGACACACACATACACTTAATGAAATGTGTGTGTGTGTGTGTGTGTGTGTGTGTTGCCTGCAGTGGTAGAAAAGCCCCTCCAGAGTCGACCAGGTAAACACAGGGGAGTCGGTTCTGAATCGCCACTTCTTGTGCTCGCAGCTGCTTCTTTACTGTGATTGGATAAGCTGTGCCGCCTTTCACTGTGGCATCATTGGCGATGAACACACACCACAGGCCATTGATCCGGCCAATACCTGCATCACATACAGCACAAAGAGGCATAAGCAAACTGCTCAACACATCAACAAAAAGAAGAAAACAGTTGGAGGCATCTGGCTTCACAGTCTATAGTTTGGTGGTTTCTGACCAGTTAGGCATCCGGCTGAAGCGATGTCCCCGTACGGCAGACCCAGACCCGCAAACGGTGACAGCTCCAAGAAGTTCTCATCATCCAACAGCAGCCGCAGCCGATCCCTGACCAACAACTTCCTGTTTCTCTGGGTGTGTCTGGCTATGGCATTGTCCCCTCCGCCTTTTCTTACCTTCTCACTCAACTCTGTGTACCTTTGAGACAGACATGGGATGCACATGTATGTATGTACAGAGGGTTGAATAAAGAGGAGTGATATGAGGAGAGCTGAACTTACTTGTTGTGGCATGTGTTGCTGTTTTGGAGGTTAAATTCATAAACATGTTGGTAGGAGGGCAGGAGGGGCAGGTCCAGCACTGGGAAGGCACTGGGCAGACCTCTGGTCCTCCTGGCTGCAGAGCTCATACAGCGGACTGAACACTGGCCATGCTGCTCAACCAGCCTGCAAGAAAAATATATAAAAATATAAACTCGTTGCTTTTCTCTGACAAACTGAAGCAAACTTCAGGGTTTTATCAGCTGGGTCTTTAGAGGTGCAGTCATGGTGTGTAGAGGGAGCAGAGCAGTGGGAGGAGGAGCAGAGGAGACCTCCCCCAGCCTCACCTGCTGCTCCCTGACAGATGGAGGGCAAACAGAGCTGGGACAGTTCGGAGGACAGGATTCCTGTTGGACCCTGAGCTGAGCTCCACAAACAGGATCTTTGCATGTGTTTGCAAGCAGTTGCAGAAAACAAGTAATTCAACAACATAATCGACACATTGCTGACTCTGGTGGGTCATTTATAAAGCACATTAACACAACCGGTCCAGTTTACTGTCAGAAACCAGAAAATATTCACAATCAACACAATCAACTAATTAGACGACTAGTGTTGAGATCTGAGGTCACTTTATCAAACATGAAGCAGTCTGAACCCACAAACACACCTCCAGTTACTGACTACAAGGCTTCAATGACAACTAACACACATATACATACAAGTGTGTCAAAGGTCGCGCAGAACTGACGTCATAAATTAACGGAGGAAGAAGAAGAAGAAGAAGCGGCTCTTACCTCCTCACACACCGGTACATGTCTGCTGAAACGCGGCTGGTAAACACAATTTCTCCGGATGAAAAGAACCAAATAACGTTATTTTACATCTAACTGAACGGCTGCTGGCTAGCAGGTCTTCTTCTGCCTCAACGTGTCTGTTAGTTTACAGCTGAAATACACGTTACCGCCACCTACAGGCCGCTAGGTGGAAATACAGAAACAAATATGAACAGTAATACATCCTCAAAAACTACATCCATATATATATATATATATGTGTGTGTGTGTGTGTGTGTGTGTTCTCTTCAGAAGAAGTACTGAGAACCAGGGACACACATGTCCATTATAATAGATTATTATAATATATCTATCATATATAATATATTATCTATCATCTAAATTATAATCTAGCATCAAATGCTCACATTTAAGGAGCTGATTGCATTTCCTCCTGTTCTATATATTATTATATATATTCATATATATAATAATATATATATTCATGGCCAACCCTGCACCATGCTGGGCTCTAGTGTTCAGTATATGTGAGATGTAGTGATACATGTTGGCCACTAAAGGGAGCTGCTCATTCACTAATAAATGAGTAGGGTATATCGGTACTGTACATGTATATGGTGTATGTATGGACTTGTGTACAAAGTTCATTTATGGTCACATTTAGAAAGTATTTGAATCATTTACAAGTGTACAAGTGGGTCTTTTCCTGTGTCAGTCCTCTTTTCTCTCCATTTTACTTCCTGCCTGCTTGTTCTTTGATAAGCCAGTTTCAATCACATCAGAGTTTGATGCATCAGTAACAAACTAAGATAAATTATATACATGATGAAAAGTTAGATCCTATAGCCTATAAAGTCTTAGATAATCTGTTACAAATATTGCTATAATGTCAAAGGATGTTAAATTATCTCTCTTTAGTAAAACCTCCTCCAGAAATATTTCAAGACATATAAAGATAAAATGTTTTGGTTAATAATTCATGTCTGTTATGTCTTTTATCCAAAAAGTAACTTAATAAGAATAGATTGAGTTATATCCTACACAAATCATGCTTGGACACAAAACAAAACAAAACAAAAACTTCTCCAAAATAATCTTTATGATTTTTATACTATGGTAGACTATATAGATTAGTGTTAAGGATTATTATTATTTATTATTATATTCATTTTATTGATTAATTGATTACTTATTTTTTCTGTAAAATGTCAGCAAAGGGTGAAAAATGTTGCTCACTGTTCTTAACTAATCGTTTTAGCTCTAATGAAACGTCTAATTAAATACAATTAATTATCATTGCTTTATTATATTATTATTAAAATGATTTTATGATGATCATATTTAAAATGATGATATCATTTGGATCATAATGGAAATTATCTGTCCTTTGTTTAGTTTCAATTAGTCTCTAAACTTCATGGATGACCACCGTGGATGGTCCGGGGCCCCCGGTTTGTGCAGCCCTGCTACACAGGAGGAGGAGGAGGAGGAGGAGGAGTGTGTGTTTGTCGGCAGACAGTCAGCCAGGAGCACCAGAGTCCCAACGGCAGTTTGGGAGAGTCTAAGCTGGGTAAACTGCGTCCAATCCGCGAGAACTCAGAAGGAGGAGTCCGCCATGAGTTGGGGAACGGAGCTCTGGGTACGTTAAGAGAGTCCAGACTGTGTTTCACCTGTTTCACCTGCTCGTTGTGTTTCTGTGTGGACAGCAGAGGAAGAAAGGTGCCGTGTTACCTTTTCTTCAGCTAACGCTGCTAGCCGGCGCGGCTAATGAGGCTAAAGCTAATCCGCACCTTAACGGCGGTGACGGCGGCGGAACAAAAGGTCCGCGGCCGGCCGGGATGAGGGCTGGATACGGTCCGGTAAAGCGGCGGAAGCGCCGTTAAATTCATGTTGTTGTTACACCGGCAGCTTACGAAGTTGTATCTTCACGGTTTTTTGTGTGTCACACCCTGTTTCAAAGAGACTCCCGGTATCAGGGTGGGTTCCCGGTGGGTTCCCGGTGGGTTCCCGGTGGGTTGCCGGCTGCAGACGGACCTCCGTCCTGCTCAGGCTCCTTCACTCGGACCTCCAGCCGTCCGTTGCATGGACCGGTTGAGTCTTTTGTCTTAACTTCCATGTGATCAGAGGAGGTGACTGAAGCTGAAGCTGCTCCCTCTTTTTCATGATCACATTTTATTGTGTGTGTGTGTGTGTGTGTGTGTGTGTGTGTGTGTGTGTGTGTGTGTGTGTGCTCACTACACAGCATATGTGTTTAAATCAGAGCTGTGGCTGAAGCATGGTGGCCTCCAGCCTGTGTTTTGGGGTGTTGGCCATCACAAGCTGTTGTAATGACCAGCAGGATCCTCAGTGAGATGAGGAGGAGGAGGAGGAGGATGAGGAGGCCCTCACCTCCCTGAGGTGATGCTCCTCCAGCTGACCTCAGTCTGATTATCTGCTCCTTAGAATAAACTGATTTTTTACCTTCTCAGCCTTTAAATGTACCATGACTGTGCTGCCAGAGACAAAGAGGTGACTGTTGCTCGTCTGTGAAATAGACACATGGACACAGATGTGATTTGTCAGGATTCATCCATTCATCCATTCATCCATTCATGTCCATCCAGTTTCCCCCTCAGCATTGGGACATGATGTAGTCTGCTGTCAGATTACTGCTGTTATAACTATAATAACTATTTATATATTATTTATCATTTTGGGACAAATGTTAAAATACTGAACGGTTGCAGACTGTTGGGAAACTGTGATCAATATATTTCACAATATTCTGATGTTTATAGACCATAACTAATCAATTAATAACTAATTGATTAATTGAACAAATTGAATTGAAATTGAAGATCAGATAAAGTTTGTGCAGCAGAAATGTATTTTTCTCTTCTGTGCTGTTAATCATCTCATGAACTCACAGATAAACAATCAATAACTCCATGAATTGATATTTAAGAACACGGTTGTCATCTTTACATATTATATACATACAACAGCATCAGTATGCTCAAAGGATCTTTGTGCCACAGTTTGGCTTCAGCCCAGCTCTTTCAGACATTACAAAGCAAGCGAGGAACATCCTATTACCGGGCTGGCTTCCTGCCCCCCGACACACACACACACACACACACACACACACACAATAAACTAGGAAGTGTTGGTCTGAATTAAAGCTCTGTGTCTGCGCCAGGATGCTGCCATGCTGTGTGTGTCTGGTTGAGGTGAGCCGCAGGCCGGCGGAGCGGAGCGGCCGAGTCTGCCTGAAGGTTAAGAGACTGACAGGAGGCCTCCTCCACTGAAAGACGAGGAGGAGGGCGTAGAGGACGGAGGACATGCTTTAAAGTCTGTCAACTGTTCAGTGGAAAAAGGGAAGAGACTTGAGGCTTTGCTTTGTGTTCTTACACACGTGTGTGGATTATTAGCGTGTTCCCTCCAGTGTTCCATGGGAACGTGGTACCGGGGTTATGTGTGAAGCTGTTGATAGTTGGAGCAAGAGTACTGTTGGTGTACTCGGCATCAGGTGGCAGTCAGACTCACTCCTATTAGTGTTATTTATAGACCGTAGCCGCAGTATATCAAAGGCTGCAGAAGCTTCGGTTTACTGACAGTAGAGTGGCGTGAATGATGTCAGGAAACCACAAGAGCAGAGAGAGACGGGTATGACACACAGCAAAGGTCCACTGTCAGGTTCGAACCACAGACGAATGCGATTTTGTGGCAAGCATCTCAACCAGTGGGCTACCGGCCTAGAAAATGTATGTAATGCATCATCGCTCTGAAAAATGATTAACCAATTATCAAAACAGTTCATAGTATGTTGTAATAAAGGTTTCTGAAGTGGTGCAGGTATGATGGGGTCAGTAGAGTTAACATGATGACGACAATACAGAATGAAACTGAAAGAAAAGGGGAACAATAATTTCTATAATATGTTTGGCTGGTTTAGATTGGATGCAGAAGATATCGCAGATTATAAATGAAACCAACCCTGAAGCTCTGTCCTGTGTTTTCCTGATGACCTGCACGTCTGTGACAGTGGCAGCTCCTATGTGGAGGTCCCTGTTGTTTAGCAGGACAGTAGCCCAGCTCTAGCAGGCCTCAGTGGGGGTGACTGAAGTCATGTTGAGGCTGAGGACACCGGCCTGGACACAACAAGCTGTTCTACCAAGTGTAGCCAAGCCTGTCAGCAGACTGTGTGTATGTGGGGGAGGGTGTTTTTGTGATGAGAGGACGTGTTGTTTTCAGGACTGAATGTGTGAGAATGACCGCCTGAGCTGTACTGTGTGTATGAGGGTGGATGTCTTTCTTAATTAACTAAATTGTGCTAACGCACATCTCCTGGAGGCAGGGAGGAAGATGAAGATGGAGGATGAGGTATGAGGGAAGGATGGAAGAGAAAAAAATGGCTGTTAAATAAGGAGGTATAGTTAACAGATATATGGATTAGATGAAACTTTAATGATCCCATTTAGAAAATTGGCTCCTGCAACAATAAATAGTGACAGAATACATCAATGAATATGAAGTTATAACAAGGTTATATGAACGTGGACAGTATGTGAAAAGCATCAACGTCCATTTTTCATCATTCCTTTTCTTTCTACAGAAATTCTTGTTTTCGTAGACACGTCTGTGTTAAATATAATAGCAGTATTTAATGTCCAGGCTCGTTACCGGTTGTTGATTTGTTGAAACACACCTGCCTACAGGAGCCACTTTGCTCAAACTTGCGGATTCTGCCTAGTACTGGGATCGGATCGAGTTTGAATCACGTTTCCACTGAAAACGAGCTGAGACCACGTCCCCACGTCCTCAGAGAGTCCCGGTCCACGGCTGAGTGTGACGGCCGGGTTCAGATCTACCTGTACAGAGGTTTCACCTGCAGCTGAGAGCGTTTGCCTACGTTTGATGGTCCGACTCTGCATCGAGTGCAAGTCAGTCCAAAGATTTTATTGACCAGTTGGACGTAACGGTTATTTCAACCAGCTAATGACATCATTGTGCAACCCCCCCTCTCCTCGCCACCCCTCCCTCCCTGGGAGGGTGCGTTTAACCAGGATTACTACCTGGCCTCAGATGTTTACCTGGAGGGCTTCTTGTCATAAAGCAGCTGGAAGTGGTGCTTTAATTTTGAGATGAATGGACTAAATTCAGTCGGTTGTGGATAAATATATTTGGAGTTTTGGTTTTCAGTTCATATAGAGATTAGATATTAATATTATTATTTATTTTTGAGCAGTCAGCGCTTTATCATTTGTTTCCAGGAAGTAGAAAGTGAATCACCAGAGACGAACACTTCCAGGCGTCTCACAGCCGTGACGCGCTCACATTCAGGGCTGCAGCCAGTCTGTCTGTCAACTGTTTATTAGTCAGTTACTTTATTAGCCAACGGATAGAAATGCAGGCTTTAGTACACGTGGAAAATTGGAAGATGTTGGGAATTTTTCTGGTGAATTTTCCCCAGATCTTCAACCCGGTTATTACACTTAAACCTCGGCTCAATTTCAGGCCTGCTTTTTCTCTGATTTCCTTTTGTTAGCTATATTGATTATAGCCAGTAGTTTGAAACATTTTAGGGACGACGCAGGAGGCAAAATCAGCCACTGGGATGTGTGTCTGAGGGAAGACGTCATTGTTTAAGGCTCACAGTTTTATTTTTAAAACAAATCAGTTTTCATATACGAGTGCCAAGATCATGCTGTTCTTCTTCTTCAATCCAGACGACTGTAGGTTTAAAGAGGTGCTCTTGTTCCAGTAGTTGAAGGTGCTGGACAAACTGGGGAGAACTGAGAAGTTCCTGGGAAGCAAATCCAGGCCTCAAAAGGCCTTTTTTAAAACATATTTTATATCTAAAATATATAGCATCTTAATGGACTTTGCAAAGGAATTAACATCAAATACCCTTTAAAACTTAATGAACAAAAGTATGTTGGCTGTTAAATAAACTGCCAATGAAGGCAGATAAACCGGCACAGTTCAAGGGATGTTGGTGAATCCTGAGATCCGTCAGCGTGATGTTTTCGTCACTGTTGAAGACTTTCCAGCAGATGTCTGAGCTCGATGTCCTCCAGCTGATGTCCTCTCTGGTCACTGTGTACTAAACACATCAGCTGCTTTCTGATAAACCTGCTCACCTGTGCTGCTCTGATGCAATCTGATAGCTGACACAGGTACAACATTAACACACATTCAAATAGAAGCTTTCATTGTGTCTTTATTCTCTGATTGTTAGTTCAGTTTTACTGAACCTGCCTCTACAGTACAGTTACTTTCTTTAGCTGCCAAAGAATAAATCAAGCATGAAAGCACCTTATTGTTCTTTGTTTGTGAGTAAAAATGTGACAAAAACCCATTAGCTCTTCTTAACACACTGTAGAGTTGATAATCTGACCTCTCGCTCCGTCTGTCCCAACGCCAGCGGTCCTCATCAGGCGCTCGGCCAACGCGGCCTCTGGTCTCCAGAGATTTAAAATAGACAGTTTTTATAAGGTGTTGCCCCTGGGGCATCTTTAGGTGGTGATTGGACTGATCAACATGTTTCACCACACAACTAGGCGATTAATCAAGAATATAATTGACAGATTAAATGATAAAATAATTTCTTAAATTGACAAATGTTTTGTGTAAACCATGAATGATTATGAATCTGACAAAATATATAGAATACCATCTTTCTGTATTCTTTTTGTCTTCTTTTGATACCAAAAACTATTAAAGTTCAATATGCAGTCCAGTCAAGATTTTGGAGGGAATGCTCTACAACAAACAAAAATATATTTAAAAAAACAACAGTTTCCTCATGGGGTCACAGCCTCAAGGCAGACATACTCGAACCTTTTGACTCTGGACTTCCTGTAACTGATGAGGAAGGGTCATTATGTCACTGTAGCGGTGAATGTGCAGAGCGCTTCCTTATCTCGCCCCTTAAATCAGGGGACTAACAGCACATAAATGAAGGCGCACGCTTGTACAAATCAGTCAGTAAGTTATTTTCTGAAGTGTGATCTTTCATTCGGTAGATGCCTTTCTTTATTAAAGGTCATGTGACGTAGGTATGTTGGGTTTTAGTGTCTCCATGCTTCTTCCATAGGCCGCAACAGAAGTGACGCTTGACACCAAGCAGAGCACATTATGACATAATGACCCTTTATTCTGTGTTAGTTTCAAGGGTTTCAAGGGTTTCTGTAGGTCTCCACCTCCATGTGCTGATGTCAGCATTGTGTACAAGCAATACAACAGCAAGTTTACGACACTGCCTTATCAGTCACGAGGATCTATTTGTGGTGCATTTTTCTGTTGTTTGGGTCGACGTCTGTGTATGAGAAAAACTGGCTTTCAGAAAGAATTTGCCACAATGCACATGACATAAATAGAGATGGTGCACATACAGGCAGAGGACGGCCCCCTCTCCTCTCGGCCCTGTCTCCTCTTTCTATGCGACTTGCTGCCTGTTTGCATACGAGGCTGTTCATTCCAGCAATAGAAGCTTTTTCCCAGGCTGTTTATTTGGCCCAATAAAACTGCACCATGTTGCCTTCAGCTCTGTGCTGCTCATTTGCACACACACACTCACTAGCTGCTCAGCATGGAGGGTTTCTGGTTACCTTGGTAACCTGTCCATGAAGTACGCATTGTACCCCCCGGTTACCCCGACCATAATCTGTCAGGTAGTCAGAGTGCAGAAGAAAAGGTGTTGTTGTATGTTTGTTGATTTGAACCCTCTTTAGTTGTTACTCAACAGAACAACACATAATGGGTCTGTCAGCTGTAGCTGTGACTGGTATTAATGCTACTTGAAGGACCAGCAGCCATAGTAACTGTAAGCAGGGTTTGAGACCCTGTTAAAAGCATGAAATGTCCCGTCACTGCATCCTCATGAAATCAAAGGCAGAATCAGTTTTCTTTAAACGTGAACTTACCAGATATTTGTTATAAATACTGTAAGTAGACGACTACACAGCAGCCAATGTAATTATTAGAATAATGATAACATGATTTGATGTCACTGTATTATTGTTATTATAATGAAGTATGAGCAATAGTAATCTGATGTAGTTTTTTGACTTATTTGTCACTGACAGCGCTGTGAAAGAAAGTGGTGAACTTTCTTGTTTGCCCTAATTTCTATCCATATAATTTAAATAATATTAAAACTTTATATATATATTATTTCATAGCACCCAATGGGGTGAACTAAGTGTCCTGTTTTCATGCTCAGCAGTAGTAGTAGCTGTACTACAGCAAGCCTCTTATCTTATACTAGTCATATGATGGTTAATGGTCAAGTTAATGGTTAATCCACATGACACACATTCACAGAGAGGTACACCAGGACACCATTATGTTCCCTTAAACATGCAGACACCAGACAAAAATGAAAACTTGTACAGAGATCACATGATCAGCGAGTGAAAGGGCATTTTTCTGAATCTACATGCTTATTTATACCGCGGTAAAGGCTTATCTGAGATGTTTCCACTGAATGCTATTTGAAGGGAATTTCCACTGAATATAAGGGAACGTTGTGGGGAATATTCCACTGGCCTAAAGCGCTTCGTTGGGATAAAGGAACGCGCTTATGTTGGCAGATGAGATTGATTGAAAACTAGTTTAATCTTGAGTCCGTTAAGTATATTGTTAAAGGACATTTGGTGCCTCTATGTTTGATATAATAGTCTTTGTGATTTTCTCTTATTCATATGCTGTAACGATGCTGGATGTCTGTTAAACATGGTCCAAGTCCTCATCACTCTGAATGCAGCGTCACCACTACTTCCTGCTCCTGATGACGTCAGATTGTTCTCACGTGCCCACCACGTGCCCACCAACACACGTCTGTTGGCAGTATTTGTTCAGTCAAAATTCACTCACAAACATGTTCGAGTAAGGAACTAGAAAAAGACGTGAAATCTAACTCGTTTCTTGAAGCTTGATATTTGCTTTGTGTGCTAAACAGCCGCTCACTATCCACACACGCTAATAATGTACGTCATGTGATCGGCTTCCTGATCGGCATGTCTTTCCGATCGCCGATCAGGCAATTTTTAGACAATATCGGCCGATCGATCGGAGCAACACTACTACTGGGTGCTCTTACGTGCTCTTACGTAACCAACATTGGCTCCTAGAAAGACGTTCATAATAATTGAACTACAGAATTACATGCTAACATTAGTAAAATACTCAGTGAGACCTAAGCTGTGTATTGTTTACTGTGTATTGTTTACGGAGCAGCTGGACGTCTCCTGAGGGGCAGCTTCCTGAACCAATCAGAACAGAGCGTGCTCCTCAGGAGGAGGCCTTAAAGAGCCTAAAGAGAATGAGGAGGTGATTTATTTCGTCTGCCTCGTTGTGTCTTTATATATTTAAATGTTTTCCGTAACACCTGCTTGAATTTTCAACATTTTCCGGATTTTGGTTAGTGCGCAGACTAAAACTGATGTGAAATTTGTTGTGTTAAAAAAAGAGTCAGCTGTCAGCACCCAAACCGAGTGTCGTAGCCGACAGTCGGCCGCACTAAGGTGTCGCAGATGGGAGCCTCGTGCCAAAAGCTGATGGTGATCCGGACACTCGGGTCAGCGGTGGGATAAATCAGGGATCCTTCTGAGATGAATGAGCTGTTTGTGTGTGTGCAGGAATGCACATATGGTCTGATGACACAGCACAGCAGATTGTTAAACAGATACAGTATTCATCACATCCTGCTCTTTCATATCGGACACACACACACACACACACACACACACACACACACACACAGACAGGAAATGCTGTGGTTAATAGTGAGGACAACCGTAGAAACTGATTGTGCTTCCATGAGTCTTTGTGCCGTTCAGCTCAGTCATTGCTTCATTGGTTGGGCTCTGATAGCCAGCTCCATTTTAGATCCAGAGCCATCAAATCTCTTTCCAAACCTCGTCCACACTCAACTAGTGACTGAGGACAATCTCCCAGCATTCATTGCTAAAACTGGACGGAGACAATTAGAGATTATTTTAAAAAAGGACAAAGTTGTGATTCTCCAGTTTGTTTGGGTACCAAGGAGAGTGTTGTTTCTGTTTGTTGTCCTCTCTGTTGGTCAAGTAGCGGCCTTGCATTTACAAATCCACAGGGGATCTCTGACAAGCCAATTAGGTCATTTGCATTATCAATTAATCTACTGATTAATAATTTATTCTCTCGACTAATAGCAATTTATTAAAAAACATCAGCTGAAGTGACACTTCTAGCTCCTAATGTAGTGTTGTCAAATAAAAAATTATAAATAAGGGGTGAGATCTGAGGGGTGAGACTGAGGGTTGAGGGCTGAGACTGAGATCTGAGACTGAGGGATGAGGCTGAGGGTTGAGGGCTGAGACTGAGGGTTGAGGGCTGAGACTGAGGGATGAGGCTGAGGGGTGAGGGCTGAGACTGAGATCTGAGGGTTGAGGAAGAGACTGAGGGCTGAGACTGAGATCTGAGGCTGATGGCTGAGACTGAGTTGTCTTTCTGTCAACATGCTACATGTTATGTTGAAAGTGTCATGGAGTGAGGCTGTGTTGGTAGCACAGTAATAAGTTATATATAGTCTGTCTGCCTCCTGTATAACCAGTCTGTCAGGTGAATATGCGAAGCAGACAATGGGCGGGATCAGGTTGCTCTGAAACCTGACAAGCGTGATTGGAGTGTCCAGGTCAGTGTTGTCTACAGACAGGTATTAAACATAGAATTGCTTCAGCAGTTATTGCTTAAGAAACCGTTTCAGGGTTTCATGCATAATTAGCTCAACTAAAGGCCATAATGTCATAATGTTTGGTGTGATGAAGTATTGCCTCATGGTGTGACGCTCTGCAGGTGATGTCCACTCTGCTCAGTGTGAGTGTGAACAATCATAATGTGATCACCACCACATCAACTGTACGTTACTGCCTCCATATTCTTACCAATCTATGGGAAACATGCACAGCGTTGACGGTGGCTTTTGGTGGCAACTTGTTTTGCTTCAGATTTCAGAGATTTAATCTGTGTGTGTGTGTGTGTGTGTCATTCCTGTTAGAGTAAATGTTATCTGCAGCATCAGTGGAAAATATTCCTGGCTGCAGTTTCGTCTGTGCTGCATGTGCATATTTCCAGGTACATTTGGTCTCCATCTTCACTCAAATTTACAAATGTCATAATATTTTTCTGAAGCCCTTCTAGGACAAAGGTGTGTGTGATGAACACTTTCTAATTTTTTCTTTATGTTTATGTCTCTTTCTTTCAACTCAGCAGAGTCGTTATGCATTAACTAACCTGTGACTGGTTAAAGTGTGACTGTCACTGATTTATGGCTGACGGTGAGAGGGCAGCGGTGTCTTTTAAGTGAACATTTGGCTTTTTTGTTCTTGACTGTTCCTGTTTTATCTTGACATTTTAGATCTGGACTGAGTTCACTGAAGCTGAGTTAGATGAACAAAACATTTCACTATTAGACATTCATTTTTTAAATCTAAATTTGAGAACCGTAAAAGAAATATAAACTGGAAAAAGATGTTTTGAGTCGGTTAAGTATAATGTTAAATTGCACAATTTGAAAGTGACAGTTGTGAATTTCACACACTGTTTTTTACTGCCTGTACCAATTAAACCTTGCACGCTATATTCTTTATTATTTTTGTTATTATTAATTATTTTTTAATGTAGTTTCATGTTTTCATCTGAAACTGAGCAGTATATATGTGGTGGTGAGATGACAATAATGATCATTGAATCCTTTGTTGAACTACATTTTATCACTCTTGTTGAGATAATGTGCCCGCTGTAGTGGTTAATGTCCGTCCATCAACTACCGTATTTTCACGACTATAAGGCGCATATAAACGTCTTAGATTTTTTTCAAAATGTGCCGCGCGCCCTATAGTGCAGTGCGCCCTATGTGTGTGTTGTGGTTTTTGTTGTTGTTGTAAGGCGGACGTAAAAGAGACCACCATGAGTAGGACGTGGTAGAGAGGGGGATGTGTGGGCGTGGATTGTGTATAAAAGAACAGGTATGTGCTTTATGCAGAACATTGTTGTTTTAACAACCCTGAAAATGGCAAAGAGACACGCTTATGAAGCTCAGTTTAAACTGAAGGCTATCAGCTACGCCGAGGAATATGGGAATCGAGCCGCCGCAAGAGAATATAAAATTAACGAGTCGATGGTTCGCAAGTGGAGGAAGCTGGAAAACGAGCTCCGACAGGTGAAGAAGACTCAGCTGAGTTTCCGCGGACATGAGGCGAGGTGGCCGGAGTTAGAGGAAAGACTCGAGCAATGGATCGTTGAGCAAAGAGCGAGCAGGAGGAGCGTTTCGACTGTCACCATCCGACTCAGAGCAGTAACGCTAGCGGAGGAAATGGAAATTGAACATTTCCAAGGAGGTCCGTCTTGGTGCTGGCGTTTCATGAAACGGTGCAATTTTTTCATCCGGACCAGGACTACAGTAGCGCAGCGGCGTCCGGCGGATTGTTATGAAAAGCTGGCGAATTTCCGGTCCTACTGCCAGAAGCACATCGACGAAAAGCGCATCCAGCCGAGCCACATCACCAACATGGACGAGGTGCCGCTAACTTTCGACATCCCGGTGAGTCACACGGTGGAGAATGGGGAACCAGCACTGTAGCGATACGCACAACGAAAAGGCTTCGTTTACTGCTGTGCTTGGCTGTCACGCTAACGGACAGAAACTGCCGAGTGGCTGAGGCAGCTGTATGTAAGGAGACCGGGAGGTTTTTTCCACACATCACCGTCGCTTCTGATTTGTGACTCTATGCGAGCGCATCTCACAGCCGATGTAGGGTGACCAGATGCCCCGCTTTGTGCGCGACAGTCCCGCATTTTGAAATTGAGATAATGTCCCGCATTGTTATTGACAGTGGCACTTGATTTTTTTAAATGCAGTCTCACAGTAGGTAGGCTATAACCTGGCGTTTACGCAGCGCAAACAGCTGTGTGTATGGACTCGGGAGACGGGACAGGCTGAGCTGTCATTAGGGGGCGGGGTGGGCTCTGTCAATCAAGCTAGACGCGAGTGCGCGCGCCCGCTGCACGGCAGTCGCGTGCAGCAGCAGCAGCCAGCAGGAGACATGGAGGAAAAAGATGGAAGCACTTGTAAAAAAAAAAAGTAAATGCAGCTATAACAAGGAGTGGGACCGGCCGTTCAAAGTGAGGCTGCGAGCGGCGTGGGAGCGATGGATGACCACAGCTTCACGAAGAGTGGTAGGCAGCGCCGGGCGAGCTACGCCACAGTTTGACTTCGATGGATTTTATTAATGACTGTTACCGGTAATGTGCTTGTTTTTACCATGCCGACGCCTATTGATTATTGAGTGATGATTAGAAAATGTTATTACTTTGTAATTAATACTTGAATAAAGCACAAACAAACTCAGTTTTGCTCCCGATCTATTTTTTTTAAATACGCACACTTGTATGCGTGTGTGTTGTTGTAAGGCGGACGTACGTATGGTAGTAGAGTATATAAAATGTATATAAAACGTGCGCCCTATCGTCAGGTGCGCCCTATGTGTGTGTTAAATACAGAAATGGCACACATAAATGAAACTGCGCCTTTTCATACGGTGCGCCTTTTGGTCGTGAAAATACGGTAATCACTTATTTGACTAATCATTGGAGATCCTGACCATAAATGATCAGCTTTTAATAATGCCTATAAGATATGTGGTGTCACACAGGTCAACATTTCCATTTGAAACTGATGCACTGCCCTGTTTAAGCTTTTGGCTTTTTTTCTAGGTTCGGGGGAAAGCGTTGGTCTCTTCTGATCTTCTCCTTTGAGCTGTTTGGCAGAAAACAATGAACGCAGGTTACTGTTAAATCGCCTCCTTGGCCAGGATTGAATAAACACATTATGCTGAAAGTATCCATGACTATGATCTGAAAAAGATGAAGTATTAGAAATGTGTGGATCAGCGCTTTCTGTCTGTTGATCTGCAAATTAACAGCAAACAATAGGTAGACTAGACAAGAGGAAGAAACACTTGTGTATTAACCTCGGCCGAATTGCACTGATGTAAACAAAGGTATTCACTGATTGATCACAGTGCCTAATAGACCTGCAACTACTAATGGATTAATTGATTCCTCAGTATTGAATATCATTGAATATCATTGAGTTTTGGATCAGCTTAACACTTTCTGATGTTTTATAGACTCAGTGTGAATGGAGTCAAACATGCAGTCATGAGGTGAATCAGTGACTCCAAGTGATTCACTTTAATCTGCTTTAATGTCACTATGAATCATACATGTTCTCTGGTGTGTGTGTGTGTGTGTGTGTGTGTGTGTGTGTGTAGGGCCACAGAAAGGCAGGAGATCCTGCAAGGCACAAAACAAACAATAATAGAGATTGGGTGTGTGTTCACAGGGTGTAGATAACAGTGTGAACAACTGAAGTGACACTCACACTGAAGTATTTCAGTTAGCAACACTGCTACAAACAGCTACTGTATAAAATCACACTTTCAACAGCTCCAAAGACTTTCAGTCACTTTTATACAACAGTATCTGTGATCTGGATGCAAGTGACTGAAAGTACTGTATTTTTGGGGCCATAAGGTGCACCAGATTATAAGAAAAAAAAAATATTAAAAAAAAATTCATGATTTTAGATGTGCCTTTTAGTCCGGAAAATACGGTAACTGGAAGAAGTGAAGTAAACAACATGGTGAAGGAACCAGAAACACAGAAAGCTGCCTCTTCTTCCTCATTCAACATATTGTTCTGCATTACCTTCCCCCTGTGATGCTTACTGTCAGTTTAGATAGATAGATAGATAGATAGAAGCAGCATTAAACATTAGTGCAGAAAAACAAGGTGCAGTGAACATATAACATTGTAAAAGACATGTGAAGTGCAGAGTGACTAAAGTTATATTTTTAGCTGTTGTTGTACTCGCTGATGGCCTGTGGCAGCAAAGATTTCCTGCATCTTTCCCTACGACAGCGGAGCTGGAGCAGTCTGTGGGAGACGCTGCTCCGCTGTCTGTCCACTGTGTGATGGAGAGGGTGCTGATCATTGTCCATGATGGTAAACAGTTTATTCAGCGTCCTCCTCTCCACCACAGTACCAAACGTCTTCAGCCGGACACCAAGTACAGAGCCAGCCTTCTTGATGATTTTATCAAGTCTGTTGGTGTCGCTGGCTCTGATGCTGCTACCCCAACACACAGCAGCAAAGAAGATGGTGCTGGCAACAACAGATGCATTTAAACAGCTCTTCTGTTGGTTTAACACCTGGAAACTCAGGAATTGGATGAAGGAAGGTAAAGAGCTGCCGGTGCTTATATGACGAGGCTATGAGGCTAATGAAACAGGAGGGCTATCTATTAAAAGTGAATCTGTGATCAAAATACAGCAGTGTACTGTACAGGCCAAGAACTGCAGCAGACAGTGTGAACTGGGTGAAGAGGCTGGTTGCTTTCTTGTGTGCGGAGCAGTGAGGAGGCCTGAAGTCAACAGCGTGCCAGCGTGCCTGCCATGCATGCAGTGGCTGTTTTGCCCATACATGGTGATTGGAGACTTTTCAACACACAACAAATCCAGATGCTCTCAGCAAGGAAAAGGCAGGTGCATGCTTTTACTCACAGTTCAAAGAGCTGCAGTTGCTCAAAATGTTATTGATCACTTTTCACTGTGTATTGTAACTATCGACTACAAGGTAATGTACAGTTGAGTTCAAAATAATAAATGTATGTAAACATTGTATTTCCATGCATTGGGAACACTGCACATTATATTTTACATCAAAACATGAAGAATTATGAAGTATCAATATTTTATTATTCAAAATATAAAATGATATTGGGCAGGTTCTGCATTTTTCATTACAACTCAAATATTTACTGAATAAACTGAAAAGACCCCGTTAAGACGTAGCATTCCTGTGAATCACTACACTAATATTTAGTTGTTCATAGTTATACTGGATTACATTAAGACATAATTATGTCACTAAAATGTTTAAATCAGTTATATGACAATATTAGTTAGTTACATGCTCACTGAGACCAACATACACACCTGGTCTGTTCATTTCTCCTCCTCCTCTTGCTTTCCTTATCTCCTCTTTTAAAACCTCCTCCCTCCCTACCTCACACTCCTGCTCAAACTCCCAACACACACACACACACACACACTCTAAGCCTCCCATCACATTCTTGGAAGAGATCTTTTTTTTCTGGTTGTTTTTTGAGAAAGATGAACACAAACACACACACACACACACACACACACACACACACAGACTGCAGACAGAGCCTGGGGGACTTGAGAGTGATGCCAGTGTTTCAGACAAGTTGACATTTCCCACCCAGTCTCTGTTGTGTGTGTGTGTGTGTGTGTGTGTGTCTTCTACTGTGTAATTAGTCTATTGTCCTACCAGCAGTTCCTATGCTAATTAACCTTGCCATGCACTGACTGGCTCTCTGATTGGCTACAGAGGGGCCGTGTAGCCGTCTGATTGGTTATCAGGGTGTGGGTGTGGGAGTGGAATCTCCTCACCCGGCGTCCTCGGCTCCACTCGGCTGGGAGCTAAATGTCTAATTTATTGTCTCACTCGGAGTTTGCAGCTTGTTAAAGCGGAGCAGTGACTTCGTCAGCGGGAACGCAGCACAGGCCGACCTGTGACCCAGTTCTGGGTTTCAATCTGGGGAGTTTCTATTGACTGCCGGCCACAGTGGCATGTGGAGTTTAATTAGGCATGTGACAACATGAATATTATATTAAGAGCAGCGCCCTCTTTAGCGCCCTCGGGCCACTATTGAATCATTTTGTCCCAGTCATGTCAGTGGAGGGCTAAACAGGAAGTTAGGGATGGGGCCGATCCGATCCAGTATCTGTATCGGGTTCCTATACCAACATAATCAGATTCCTTACAGTTATATATTTGTTTTCAGGATTGTTAATGTTTTCTGGCTTCTGGATAACAATGATGACGGCGACAACACATGCAGTAGGACGTCAAGCAGGACCACAGCAGCAGGCACAGTCCACAAGAACCTGCTGGACGAGAGAGCACAGAAACTCTGGGGAAGAAGTTTAGTTAGTAACATGATGGATGGATGGATGGATGAGAGAGAGAGAGAAGGAGAGAGTGTGTGAGTCCGCCAGCAGTCTAGTCCTATGGCAGCATCACTAAGGGTGACCGATCTAACCTCACTGCGTCTCTGCACTTCAGCACAACTTTACATATTTAAACTGGTAATGGAAACACAAATCAATGTGGCACAGCCAAAAGAGCCAATGAGATAAATAAATATTACAAATATACATGTTGGCACATTAAAAAACACAAATGTTTTATTAAATCATCTACAGTAGAAACTGACATTACAAATGCATTGAGGAGGGCGTTATTCTCTTATTGTTGACATCCCTTCCTGTGATTATGTGACAGGATGTTTTGCTGCTGCTGCTAAACATGGCTGTTGGTTCACCTCTCAGTTGCTTTAAATATTACTGTATTCCTTTCTAATAACATTCAGAGTTGGGTGGGAGATGTTTAGTATTTCCTCTTCTAAGCTCAGTTTTGAGTGTGTGCAGCCGGTTGCTTGGCCCAGTGACGAACAACCTGATTTGTATTGTTTTCCTGATCATGCAGACAGGATTGTAGCTCCCAGTTTCAGTTTGCTATGCTTTACCATCATCCTCATTATTCTCATCCTCCTCCTTCCTTTCCTGCCAGTGGGGAGACCAGGAGCCTAAAGATGTTGTCATTTCCCCAGTGAGCCAGTCTGTGCTCGGCTTGCCACAAACTACAGGATGAGCTCATCCTCTATTACTTATTCATAGACTCCGTCACAGAGGCTGACGCAACCACAGGCGGACACGCTGGCTGAAAGGAGCCGTGTATGCAGGCCAGGCTGGTCGGCTGATGGAGGCGTAGGCATTCAGACGCAACCAGACCAGCAGATGACAGAACAGCCATCCAGATATGCTCCTGTGTAACATCCTGCAGAACAGCTGCTTATCTTTGTTGCTGTTTTCATATCTTTGTTGTCTTTGTTGCATTTCTTTGAGTCTTTGTGTACTTTTGAACCAATCTAGAGACAAGTGGGTGCTGTTTATCTGATGCCTGTTTAGATTCAGCATGCTGGAGTCCTTTTGTTTGTCTCAGTGGTTTTATTTAGTCAGCATATTCCTGGACTGTTGGCTTCTCTCTTTACTGCTTTCTGACAGCAGGCGTCAGATTTTCTCTCCAGATCACTGTGAAGAAATGACCCCACAGTTGCCGGTTTCTGTGGATACTTCTGTGGATAGTTGTTGCATAAACACAAGGAAATATGACAATTAAATTAATTATGAAAAGGGTACTAATTATTATAAGTGAATTTAGGTACAGGCATTTTTACCTCTCAGTTTTCAATTTCATAGGGAAATTTTCACCACACTGCAAAATTTTGCCCCTGACATACATACTAAACTAGTTTATAATATATACATATTTTACAACAATGACATTTAACGTCCATGTCACAAGAACAAAGTCAACTTTTCCTTTGTGTTTATATAGTTGACCTTCTAGTCAGTAGGAACTGAGCACTTTGCTTGAGCTGAACTGGCCTGCAGTTTCAGGATCAGAGAGTTGGCTTTGATAAAAAATAATCCTGCCAGAGTATGTTCCCCTGTTAAGGATCTGTTTTTCTCTACACACTCCCTCTATACACAAAAGGTGACCAAAGTTAGAGCCTCCATGCTGTCTTTGTGTTTGAACACAATGATATCTGCACAAACAAGCAGGTCAGCTGTCTTGTGTTTCCCTTGGTGACCCGTATTGCTCCAGTCCAGGTGTTGAAGCCTACATAGTAGTCGCTATGGCACCTAATGGACATCAGTGAAAAAGAATAGATTATTGGGTTATCTCCACCTTTAGTTGTTTCTCTAGTTCAACAGTGGATGTGTATAATCTTTATTTATCTTTTTGTTTGAACACAAAGATAAATACAAATAAATAAATAAGAAACCAAAAAATAACTTTACATTTTTCTTTTGAAGGAGTTAAATTGGCCAAATAAAAGGTGACGAATAAATGAGTGAAAATGAAGTTTAGGAAGTTCCACATAAACTAAAAGTTATTTTGTAAAAGTAAAGAGTTTATTAAACGTTCAAGCTCAAATAAGAAATTATACTTTAGAAACAAGCCTACACCTGTTATGTGCTACAGCCTAGCATACATATTTAATGAACATATAGGTAAATATAAACATAGGATCTGACTAGATGTATACAATTTCCCAATATTAAAGGAGTCTGATCAAAGCCAAAAATGAATAACAATCCTAATTTAGACATTCGATTTGAGCATGAATGAAGGAAAAATCCACTATTTTGACATGTAACCCGACACTACATCTAGACCTGATTGTTAACTTAATACTTAAAACTTCTGTCCAGGAAACAGACGGTGGGGCGAGGGTGGAGGTTGTTGTTGTCAGCACAAATAGACAACAAATCATGTAAACCGTGTGTGTGTGTGTGTGTGTGTGTGTGTGTGTGTGTTCAGGGGGCTGTAAATGATTGTGTTTTTCCAGTTAAGCAGCACCATTGTTTCCGTTTTATCTTACACACACACACTCGACACAAACAGTAGAGATGTGTTGATGGCAAACGGAGTCACTAAGTTGTAACAGATGTGTGTCGTGATGCTTTTTCCAGAAGATTTTATAAAACCATCACTGAGACCGGTGTGCACTGGGACATTATCCTCATCATCCAGTCATGAAGGAGGGATGAGAGAGAACATGATTTATCTTCAGCTTTCTGTTTATTGTTTCGATTTCATTTGTAAGAATCATGAACTTTATTGGGGAAGCTCATTTTTCATATAATGCATAATGTGTGAAAGTTGAGACCATCGTCCTGCTGACCCTGAATTTTGATCCCTCCAAGGATGAAAATGTACTTAAAAACTCGTTGAATGATTTTTATCTGCAAACTGAAGTTGAAGCTGTTTTGTCTTCACTGTCCTCTCCCTCCTCATCTGTTCTGTCTTCAGGACCAGTTCGATAATCTGGACAAACACACCCAGTGGGGCATCGACTTTCTTGAGCGCTATGCAAAGTTTGTGAAGGAAAGGCTGGACGTAGAGCAAAACTACGCCAAGCAGCTACGGTACAGACACACATGAACACATGTACTAATATAAACACCGAGGCCTTCCATCAGTTTTTATGTGTTTGTATTTATACTGCGTCTTTTTAAATGTACATTTATACCTTAATGTGTAGTAAAAGCAAAACTGTACTAGAAATGTGCAATGACTATAAAGACAATCTGTTGTGTTAAAGTTAGTAAAACAAACTGCTAAATATCTCTTTATTATACTGTAAAAACTTTGATTTCTTTGCACAATGTATTTTATTTGTAGAGGTTTGGACATGATTTGGCCAAATCGTCTTTACCTGCAGCAGCATATAACAGAGGTGATCCATGGCTGAATATTTATTTGTTTTTTTTATATACAAACCCCAATAATCATTATAAAGCAGTCGAACCCCAGAGGCTGCTGGGAGGAATATGTAACACATACACACTGCTGCAGGTCTGAGGTAGATCAAAGGTACATCTGTGTGCACATTTCCACACTGCATGTAGACCAGAAGCCTCTAAGTCATTGAAAACACACACTTTGACTCACATGCATACGTTCATCTGCTCTCCAGTTAAATCATTAATCACTGCTTTGCTGGAGTTGGCATAGTCGGAGCCTGAGGGTACGGACAGTCTATGATTCATCTTGAATAATATACTGAGTGTGTGTGTTAACCTGTAACCTTAATGTCTGCTTCCTTCAGGAACTTGGTAAAGAAATACTGTCCAAAACGCTCTAAAGATGAGGAGCCGAGGTGAGTAAACTCAGGATGTTGATGATATATTGTTTTAATTTACTTCTCTGAACTCTGCAGGAAGCTCAAGGTGTGCTTTACTGGAAACTATAAACAGAGTATTAAAAACACCACATAAATAAATAAAGTCTGACAAGCTTTGTTAGATCCACTTTCCTGTCATGGCCTTCAATGAAAGTCATGGGACTATTGTCCAAAGTACAAGGTGTCACACACCCGCTTGCTTTGGTTCTCGTTACAATAAATGGAAAAGGCTCTGCTTTCCTTCAGTGCTCTGTGTGTCAACTATTCACATGTCCACTGAACTGTGAACGATATGGAGCTGGTAGTGATGCACTCACCTTTTTATTTGAAAATATGTCATAGCAACAAAAGAGGAACTATAGTGGAAAACAATATTTTTCTTCCACTGATCACGTGTGTGTTGTGCAGGTTTACATCATGTCTGTCATTCTACTCCATACTGAATGAACTCAACGACTACGCTGGTCAGAGGGAGGTGGTGGCGGAGGAGATGGCTCATAAGGTTTATGGAGAGCTGATGAGGTACAGCCAAGACCTCAAAACTGAGAGGAAACACGTGAGTGAAGTAACAAGCTTGTTTCTGCATGTTCTGGAAAACACGCCACACGTGAGGTTTCAGGTGATAACATGAACATCAGAGGATTGTTTTCTGTTTGGCTTTCCTCTAGAGTATCCAGATGTTGAACGTGATGTTAACCGTCTGCCTTTTACTCCTTCCACCATCTGCTAGAGCTGTAAACTCCTTAAATCCACATGCTTTGAAGGAACAGCGCCCCCTTCCTGTTTTATATGAAATCTAACTCGGTGATGCATGTGAGGAGGTTTAATTAAGCCTCATTAATTTGAATTAAGTGCAGTAACATGTTCTGCTTTGTTTTTGTTATTACCTTCCACATGACAGCTTTGTTTGTTTCACAGGTAGAAACACATTTAAAGTTATTGTTATTGTATTTTCTACAATAGTACAATATAATTTAAAAGTAGGTCATGTTGTGGTGGCGGGTGCTCTTTATCGATTAATCACTTTCTTAATCAATACAGTGCATCTTAGGGAGCCACAGCCTGTTTTAAATAGTAGTTTGTCAGAACAAACACTACTCATAGCCCACTTACTAATCTTTTCTCAATATTTCAGCTGTATCGGTCATCATCATCAGTTGCCATGGAGATTAATCTGTTAGCTGTTTCATTGAAGCATCTAATTTAATTTTTGACCTTGTAAATATCAGTTGGACAAAGTCCACAAAGACTAAGCAAACTCAGTCTACTGATAAAAAAACATGTAGTAGCAGAAAAAGCTGAACTTTTTAATTAAACATATGATATAAAATGTGTGTGTGTTTCAGTCCTATTATCTTATGTTATCTTGTCTCTGTGTGTATGTGTGTATGTGTGTAAATGAGCAGCATCTACAGGAGGGCAGGAAGGCCCAGCAGTATTTGGATCATAGCTGGAAGCAGATGGACAATGTAAGTGAGGAGGAGTGATGAGGAGGAAACTAAAAGTGTTTAGTGTAAATGTTCTCATGCTTGTTTGCATGAGGAATGTAAACATTGCTAACAAAGGTAACTGAAGGACAAATGTCTTCTCCCTAAAATTACACAAATGTCTTCAGTTATTAAGCACACAGATGCAGTATTTCTGGTACTTGACATCAGAGTTATTGTTATATGTTGTTTCATAGCTTCGGGTCCATTTGTTCACTACTGAGCTTAAGATGAGATCTATAAGTAAACACAGCAACCTAAAGTTCTGCTCCTGCATTTCTAAATACTTCATGTTGGGCCACGTTTTTCTCTTCTGGAGGAGAGTTTCAGTGTGTGGTCTACATGACTTTAACAGTGACTACCTAGTGACTGGACTGTAATGTCTCAGCTATTCACTACTAATGTGACCCAGATGGGCTGGCAGGAAGTGAACTATCTTTGTCTTATTCTTCCCCCTCTCTCCTTCTTTGGCTCTTTCACCTCTCATTCACAGTTGTGTTTTCTCAGAGCTCTGTGCCCCACAAAATTACACAGTATATTGTCTGTTTCTTGATGTGTTTAACATTGTTTTTTCCTCCTTTTGGTCTTCAGAGTAAAAGGAAGTTTGAGAGAGAGTGCAGAGAAGCAGAAAAATCCCAGATTACCTACGACAGGTTAGATAACGACATCAACGCCACCAAATCAGAGGTGGAGAAGGTAGGATGCTCCGTGAACTGTATTATCAGTGAAATCTTCAGCTTCAGGCGTGTGTTTTCTAACATGCTAGTCAACAAAGACACAATCAAAGGTTTCTATTCCTTTAGTGTTTCAAACCTTCAGCAGCCAGCAGTAAACCTCGTTTTCAGTTTCTAGCTCAACGCTGCAGTAACAGGAGCCGTGTTACTCTCACTAATGGTGATGAAGGATGTTTGAACTTTCCCTTTATTGCTAATATATTGTTTGTTCATGATATCTGATACAACAAATAAATCATTTTTTTTTGTTTCACTGTACATTTAGAAGTTTGATTAGTCAGGGCTGCAACTAATTACTAATAACTATTATTTTATTATCGATTAATCTGCCATTTATTTTCTCAATTCATTGTTTAATCAATGAAATCTTCAGAAGAGTTCATGTCAATGTGTTCAGTTTAAGTTAAGATATTCAATTTACTGTCATATAGATCAAAGAATCGACATATCGTTGCAGCTCTGTAGTAATTAATCGTTGCCTCGGTTACGTCATTGATGAGGTATACTGTGATCAAACTGTGGCTTTAATGCTTGCGTGGATGTAACCGTCCAGGCCAAAGCGCAGTTCTACCTGCGGACTCACATGGCTGATGAGAGTAAGAACGACTACGCTGCGCAGCTCCAGAACTTCAACGCGGAGCAGTGGAAACATTTCAACAACGCCATCCCACACATCTTCAAGGTGAAGCAGCCATGCTGCACCACAGCTTCACTTTTGTGCTTGCTTGTGTTTTGTTTTAATCTCACCTTTATTTAACCAGGAAGTCTCTTCAGATACATGACACCTGACCTTTTAAAAAAATCCCAATTCGATTTGGTGAACAAGCTGAATGAATGAAGGCTAAAAGCTAAAAGACTTTTATTGTCTGATGTCTAAACGGTTGTGTATTTTGGCTTCCTCACAAAAAACACTTTCATGTTTAGAAAATGTCAAGTGCCCCATTAAAAGTTGAACTTAGCAGCTTGTTTTATGTAAACTATTACTAATACATACGCTGAGTTTCAAGGATCCGCGACTCGCTGCTCATCTTCTGTTCATCATCTGTTCATTCAGAATCTGCAGGACATGGACGAACGTCGGACGGTGAAGCTCGGAGAGACGTACCGGAGCTTTGCTGAGGCGGAGCGCAGAGTCATTCCCATCATCTCCAAATGCTTGGAGGGAATGGTTTCAGCTGCTAAAGCTGTCGACGAGCGAAGGGTATGTAGTTATTATAGTAGTAATATCTTTATTCATAGGGTTAGGGTTAGACAAACAGACAAAACCAACAGAAACAGATAGAAAAGTACAGAATATACCAGATTAGAGGAAGGATGACAGTTAGGAGAGAGAAACCATTTTACTGTTAATGAACAGATGTAGAAGAAGAAGAAGAGATTTTTTTTACTTGCTTTGCGTCTCTCTTCTTACCTCACGGATCGGTTTTTACAGGATTCAGCCATCGTTGTGGAGTCATTTAAGTCCGGCTTCGAACCTCCAGGTGACTTCCCCTTCGAGGACTTCAGTCAGAATCTGAGCAGAACAGGTTCAGATGGGACCATCAGCAACACACCTAAAGGAGACAGAGAAAGAGACGGCGCCCCGGGGCCGCGACCCGACCCGAAACACCTGACGAGCAAAACCAAGAACAAGCTCTGGCTCTTTGGGAAGAAACCGAAGGTACGAGGAGTGCACAACACTGGCTGTAGACGTGAATCAAGTGTTCAGCTTTATAAGAACCAGAAAAAAGGCAGAAAACTATCAACACTTAACATTAACACATCGCCATCATCCAACATTTAAATATTATTATTATTATATCAAATAAATACATTCTGAAAATATATTTCTCTCAAAGCAAACTGCTTGTCATCATGAATCATCTTATTTCAGCAACTTTCTTGATTCTTTCATCATTACTGAGGCAGTGATGTACTCTCACAGTCATAATTATAGAAACATTTTATTAAGAACTGATATGAGCATTAAATGTATTAAATGTCTCCATTCAGTCATTTCAAACACTCCCTCTTATACAACTGAGTAATAATTCTTCTACAGCTGTGATCGTCACATCCTGAACTCACTCAGTCATTTCATGCTCTCATTCCTGCCCTGATTTCTACATATACAAGTGTGCAGATACTAATAACTGTTTCATGGGTTTTATTAGTTGTGCTCTCGGCTCATCTGCAGTTGTAGACACACTGCTTGGACCTTGCCTCTCTCCATGAAACCGTGTTGGTTAATCGTTAACTGTGCTGTTGGTTTATGGTCACGTCACCAGCTGCCTCGTAGTATCAGATGGAAAAGGTGTGTCTTTGTGTCAGATTATAGTTTAAATGTTGCTTAATCCTAATTCCCCTAATGGCCAGTGTTGAATGTTAATTTTGACGTGATATGTAGGCGTCAACATTCCCGCCCTGTGACGTACGGGCTGCGTTGAACCACACCCACCGATTTAGAAACGGATGAAGTGGTAGCCTGTTAAGACCTTTTATTGTCTTCTGTCATCTTAAAACATGCAGATTTCATGTATTAGTGTGAAAGCTAGACGTTTTGGTCCCATCCAGGTTCCTCGTTAAGCTTGAATGAGTGTTTTTAGATCAATAAAGAGCTCAGACTGAGTTATGACCTGTTTATAATATAATATTATGAGTATAAACCTGAATGCTGTGAGTTTCTTCCATGTCTGGTTCTCATCTGCAGAGCTGAAATAAAAGCATCAAATTAAACACAAACACTTCATACAACTTAAATCTAAAGAATGTGTCATGCTGACCTCTGGCTTTGTCTCCTCTTCCTGCTCCCCACCAGTCCCCCTCCTCTTCTCCGCCTCCACCACCTTCCTCCTCCTCCTCCTCCCGCCCCCGCCCCACCTCCCACCTATTCCTTCCACCCTGGTTTAGCACTGACCTAGTGAGCTACTATCTGTCTGAGATAAAGACTACAGTTCCCAGAATTCCCCAGAACTTGAGAGGCCTAAAGAGAGGGGTGAGGCAGGAAGTAGCGGTGTAGTGTTTGACCTTTGACCTTTGTTTTTCTTGAGGGTGTCTGCAAGCTGTGAAACAGTGTAAAGAATACAAAATAATGTTGCTGGTTTTAAAATTTAATTTGACTCGAGGAAACTTGGAGACACCCTGTTGTTGTTGTTGTTGTTGTTGTTTCTCACACTCAGGTTTTCTTTTCTTTCTGTTTTTGTTTGATTCTTTCTCTTCTCTCATTTATGAGACAGACTTCTACTCCAATCACAAGATGGAGGACCCTTGGTGATTGATTGATTGATTGATTGATTGATTGATTGATTGTGTGTCTCTTTGAGGGTTTTGTGTGTTTTCTGGTTGCAGTGTTGAGTGGGGTTTGGGGTCTGAACATGTGCCTCTGTGGTCAGTGTGTGTGTGTGTAACACAAACCTGTAAATGACACACAACCTCGGTTTTATCAATTTACATACATGCCAGCCTGTGATAACTGTCAGATTAATCGATAAGTAAAGTGTTTGTTGCTGTAGTGCATTGTTTATGTTTACATACATACTGCGCTTGTATGTGTTCCTGCCTGCAACTCAATGAGCAGCATAATGAAACCAGCAGGAGTTTGTATTAAAGACACGTGTGCATCGAGTCTTCATGTATGATGCCAAACAAAAGCTTGAAACACGTGTTGAATTACAGGAATATTTCTTTTAATCTAGTCAGTTAGTGAAATATATATTTATTTAGTAAACATGAAGTATTGCAGAATAAATACTTGTTGGTGAACTGACTAACCAGCATCCCGTGTTGTTGTTGTTTTTACTGAACATGCATGTTAATGTGTTATGGCTCAGTGGTCGGGGTGTGTGTGTGTGTGTGTGTGTGTGTGTGTGTGTGTACACAGTAGTAATAAGAAGACAGTGTGGAGGCTGTGCATGTATCCTTACTGTACATACCAAACTGAGTTGTGATATATATTATTATTGTTATTATTATAAAGCTGAATACAAATAGAGTTTCTCAGTTTAAAGTTGCATTACACTGAATTTCCATGTCATTATTGACACTTAAAAGGACCTACAAGGGAAATTGTGCCACTCCATAACCCTTATCATCATTATCATTATTATTATTATTTTACTATTATTATTATTCTCTGCATATGTATCCAAATATTGAGGATCAGCACCTGTTATTTATTGTAAATTAGACCATACATTTATTGGAAAGTCTGGTCTTCAAACCTTCAGGAAGAATCGTTAACAGGAATTATCCACCTGCAGCAGTTAAACGCTGATTTCAGTTGCTCATTTTCAAATGTCATTCAGCTGCCGGGTTTAATGGAAGTACTGCAAACAAGTCAGTAGTCCAATTATATTACAGGTTATAACGGCTCTGTCCACACCTCTGAGAAACATGCACTGTAATCTTTATGATAAATCACTAACTTCATCCTGAGTTGGTTTGTGTAACCCAGCATTAGTTTAAGCTATGAAGGAGTTCATATAGAGTTGACAGCATCAACGCTGTTTGTTTCCAACAGGCTCCGTCTCTGGAGGATTTCAGTCACTTGCCCCCCGAGCAGAGGAGGAAGAGGCTGCAGCAGAGGATCGATGAGCTCAGCAAGGAGCTCCAGAAAGAGATGGATCAGAGGTACAGACAGTGACCGGTTATATATAATATAACATGAATAAAACTCCTGAAACAACATCATTGATATTAGAGGTGATAATGTGTAGTATAGTGTGGATGTTTATGACATATGAACTGTTTATCATCATTAGTATTAGTCTTTCCATTAACTCCATGTGTTTCTGTCAGAGATGCCCTGAACAAGATGAAAGACGTGTATGAGAAGAATCCTCAGATGGGAGACCCCAGCAGCCTGCAGCCCAAAATATCAGAGACCATATGTAACATGGAGAAGCTACGCTCCGAAATACACAAAAACGAGGTAAAGAAGGGACCAGGTGAAAAAGTTTCATTATGATATTCAGTGTGTGTATCGATGCTGTCAGTCGGAGCGTGTTAACTTCTGTCTGTTCTCAGACGTGGCTGTCTGAGGTGGAGGGAAAGCAGAGCTCCAGAGGAGACAGAAGACACAGCGCTGACAACCATCATCACACCCCTCAGGGCAGAGAAAGGTGAACATCACCACAAACTAACACAAGAATCATTCACATATTAACTGGTAAAAGGGCTAAAGTGTCTCATCACAGAGTAGGATGTGATCCATAAAGTAACCTGTTATATAAGTGTGTTACTGGTCCATCCAGTATCTGCCTGTGTAAGCAGGTCTTTACAGGCAAACAGGTGAAATGGAGTCTCTGTAACACTGGAGGTTCTCTAAAGGAAATTCATATTTTCCTTACAATTGATGCCAAATTACATAATTCTCTCCAGAAAAGTTATTAGTGCATTATTATATACAGCATAAAGCCTCCCAAACCAGTAGTACATGTAATACATGGTACTGGTTGATTCCAGCATTTTCAACAAACAGCTTCTAATAAATGTAGTATTGTAGTACATAATTATTCTGATAACTACATTCAATGTAATATCTACTAAGTAATAACATCTACATTCAAATGTAATACAGGTACGATTATATACAATATGAAATTTACCTGAAAGATCAAAAATAGATCTTTACAACTGGCCCCTAATTTTCCTGCCAACCTCCCAGTTTGATTGAACTTTATGTTACAAAACTCACTGCTGCCTTTTCCCATCAGCCCTGAGGGCAGTTATACAGACGACACCAGTCAGGAGCATCACACACCTCACCACCGCACCAGTCCTCCGCAGCCCGGCCACCCGAACCCCGACCCCCACGAGTTCGACGACGAGTTTGATGACGACGACCCGCTGCCCGTCATCGGACACTGCAAAGCGTTGTACTCCTTCGATGGTGAGTGAGTGAGTGAGTGAGTGAGTGAGTGAGCATTAACCAAACATCTGCAGACATAACCCTCTGTGTATTTGACTCGTAGGTCAGAACGAGGGGACGCTGGTGATGGCAGAAAACGAGGTGATTTATCATTTTTATCTTAGTGTTGTTGTATTAATCATTTTGTGTATTTGTCACCTTTCAACAGTTTAATATTTAAAGCCTATCTGTGGAGGTTTTGAACATTTCTGACTTTCAGTGTTACCATAGTTACCAGATGATGATTATTACATAAGTACATGCTGGGTTTTGACTCTAAAGTCACATAAAACTTCTACATGAAGAACCTTTAAGTTTAGTTTTTGCCTTGGTTTTGTCCATTGATACCTCTGTCCTGAGAAGAAAAGGATTAAAACTGCTCAGGTATGAGAATCCACTGTGTTGAGAACATGTTTTCATCACATCATTTTCATGTTTCTTTCAGGTGTTGTACATCA
Source organism: Pampus argenteus (assembly GCA_036937835.1). Classification (NCBI taxonomy): domain Eukaryota; kingdom Metazoa; phylum Chordata; class Actinopteri; order Scombriformes; family Stromateidae; genus Pampus; species Pampus argenteus. The sequence goes on from CM072870.1 coordinate 24,538,206, forward strand.
TCGAGCAGGATAAAGGCGATGGCTGGACACGGGCGAGGAAGCAGAGCGGCGAGGAAGGATACGTCCCCACCTCCTATGTAGAAATCACCATGGAGAAAAACAGCAAAGGTGCTGTCACCTACATCTGAAGCTACTCTGTCAGTCTGTCCATCCATCCCTGCTTTCTGCTCCTCCAGATAACGCCAAGGAGAAGGACAACATGTGCACACCTGTTTTCATCCCATCTTTGTCCTTGTCTGTCTGTTGTTGTCTGTTCCTCTAAGCTTGCAGTCAGTCGTCCTCCCTGTCCTCATATCTGTGGGACGGATGTTTCAGAGACCAATAAGAAAAACCTATTTGATGCTGTGTGTGTGTGTGTGTGTGTGTGTGTGTGTGTGTGTGTGTGTGTGTGTGTGTGTGTTGAGCCCTCGTTGTGGTGACTCCTCTTCTTATCGATCAAAGTATTGTTTATGTAATATATTTAGTTTTTATCTGCTCCTTTAATCATGTTTGATGTATTTTTAAAGGGAAATGTTTAAACTCAGATTTTAAGATCATTGATCATGTGTTGATTCAATCAATCAATCAATCAATCAATCAATCAATCAATCAATCAATCAAGTAAGTGTTTTTATTCCTGTCTGACTATGTGTGTTTGGTATAAAGTTGATAATATAATGTTTATTGAGTGATCCATCTGCTATCAGTTCTTACAGTCACAAAAACAAACAGAAAGTTAGAGTCACAACACTGGACTGAGTCTGCTGCGTTAACTCTGCACACAGAGCATGTAGTGGATCTAAGAGCTCCTTCTACATGAAGCCATCTGTCATTAGAGGGAAACATCTCGACCACTGGTGGGAGACATGGCTACAGACTGTTTATGACAGACTGTTTACTACAGTTTGTTTATTCATTTCTGTGTCAGAAAAGAGAAGGATCATCCTGGCAGCTCTGACCTCTGACAGCATCAACAGCTCGAATGTTTTGGATTGTTTTCGTCCACTTTCCACTGAGAGAATCAGTCAAAGATGGAAAACCTGACTTTATACAGATGTTAAACAACTACTGTGTTTCTGTGTGTGCGTGTAGTAACTCGCTCTCTCCTCTATGTGACTGCAGGTTCCTGAGGGCTGCAGGGTGGCCGGGTGATTTGATTGGCTGGTGGAGGCTCACGCTGATTGCTGATTGCTGATTACTGATTATTGGTTGTGGGGGTGACCAAGAAAGAGAGAAACAGAGAGGAAAAGGGAAAGAGAAGAATTGGACTGGGAGGCAGGTCTGCATGTCTGCATGCTCACAAATTCATAATCAGCAAAGCATTGTGGGTTCCTAGAAGAAGAGGGAGGGTACAGATTAGCATTTAATATCTTGATGGAGAAAAAAAAGGCCTTTTCAGTCTGGACAGCCAGAAATACAAGCAGGAGTGAGAAAACAGGAAAGTCTGTGTTAAGAACCACATTTTTTCTCTCTGCCAGGATTTTATTGTAATTATCAGCTTCTACTTCCTGGTGTGTGAGGGCCTTAAGAGGTGGGACCTCTGCAAATCTAATCACATCAAGGGAACAAACCAGCTGACTTTCACTGTAGGCAGGAAGTGCTGTGCATGTGTGTTATATGTCTCAACTCAGTGCAGGTTTTATCTAAACCTTTTCTAGTGGATTATTATTATTTATTAGCATTTTCACTCCAATAAATCAAAATAGCGAGGTTAAAATAAACTAGCAGATCAGCATCTTCAAGCTGTTTGTTGTTCTGACTAAATTAATAATGTCCAGATTCACAGCGACTTAAATAATAATAACAATAACAATATCAGCATTTAACCTTCCAGCCAGAGAAACAGCAGCTCAGAGTTTCAGGATTTATTATCTTTCAGGGTCAGTTGTGTTTATTTGCTGCCACTAACAATATCAGTGCTGCACTGTTTCAACTCATCCTCATTATTATCATCATCTGTGCTCTGTTGGTGATGTCTGCCTGCCTGCCTGAGCCACTCTGCTCCTCATGCCTGCCTTCATGTGTCTCCCACATACAGTCGCATGTCCTTAACGTGTCATAAATGTCTCCTAAACATGATCTGGCGTTTCTGGGCCGTGTTGTATGTTCAATGTGTTGTCATGACATTCTAATAAGTTTCCAGCATGATTTATATATGTGTACGAGCTGTGGCAGGACTATCAGATGGATACAGGACCTCTCTACTCCTCTCTTTCTTCTTCTCCTCCCACCTGTCCTCTCCTCCTCGTCCAACTGCTCCTGCTCCTGGGTCGTGTTTCCACCAGTTCACCAGCAGATGGCGTCATTTCCACATCAAACCACAGCTCAGTTGGAGCAGAACTGGGACACTTTGCAGTCAGACTCTGCCTTAAAACTTTGTTGTTTTACTGTGGAGACATTTTTATTCCCGTACCTGGATGTTCTGCTCTCCCATCAGCCACCTGGGCGCAGCTACATCTCCATGACAAGTCGTTTCCATGTAATCAGTTGTATTTGTGAATGTGGCGACGCGCGCATGCGTGTATCCATGACGTGTACGCACATTTTACACATTAACCTAAAGTGTGCATACGTGCCTGCTTTCTGTGTGTGACGTGCTTTGTTTTTACCACTGAATGATTTGTACATATTAACATCTTTATCATGCTGAATGTGTTTCCATGGTGATTGTTTTTAGGTTTGTTTGATTGACACTCTTCATGATTGACAGTTAGGGTTGAATTGAACCGATGCACTTTGCCCTCAAGTTCTACAGCATTTGAATCTGATTAGATGAAGTGAGTGAATGGATGAATGGATGAAGGTCTTTATGAATGAATGAGCACTGTCAGGAACAGAATCGGCTCCAGTCATTTTCTCTTCTTACTAGTTTTTATAATCCTTTTGTAACTCTTGAGCAACTTTTTTGCATGATTTTCTAGATTCTTTGAATTCATTCATTCATCTCTGGTGATTCTTTTTTTTTTTTCAACCAGTCACTGTATTCATTCAATAACAAAATGACACATCTAACGTTTGATGCCACCAAGAATCCCTCTCAGCAGCGGCAGGTGTCCATCAGTTGTAATCTGTGTTTCTTCTATGAAGCTGTGAATTGTCCAGTGATGCTGTAGATGTTGTTACTTGAACTTTCCTCAGACAGCTTCTCCACGTTTCCTCTCTGATCTGTGACTGCTTTGTGTTGGACGTTGAAGGCCTATTTAATGATTTAATATCGCTTAACTTCCAGAAAGTTGCTAGAAATGGATCAAAAACAGCTTCACTTTCAATCCTGAAATATGGTGAAGCTCCAGAAATGCTGGAGCCTACATTTCCCATAATGCATCTTCTGGTCTCTAAGTGGAAGCCACCATGTCCATCATGACATCATTATGACATCATCAGGATTATTTATTCAGTTATTAGTTTGGATGTTTTGAACTGTGCCTCTGCGCTGATCGAACAGTATGATGACGCCTTTTAAACCTGTACACAGATCTATTGGTGCTTTCATTGATCTGCATTCATATCTGATATTATGGTTTTCCAAATAAAAGCTGAAAACTGTGATATCAAATATATCCAATAAAGTGTCACATGTTGACTTTTTTGTTTTTAAGTTGTAATGCAGTCATACTGTTTTTAAGTTATGTCACTAATTATTAATTTAAACGTTTAGTCTAAATAGTGAAGAACACTCATCAAAACTCAAGCGAAGTCTTCCAGTCGCTGGTTTGTTTGACACAAAATCCAAACATCCCGAAGATGTTCAAGTAACATCACGGAAAACAAACAAAAGCACCAAATTCTCATATTTTAGAAATGTGATCAAATCTTTGACTGTTTTTGCTTAATTGTTGTTGAAGTATCAGTTAAAATATGCTCACACTCAGAGATGATGTAACATGAAGATGAAGGGCAGCAATATATAGAAACGTCTTAATGTACCTGCCTGCAGGGTATTTTTAATAACTCATAGGAGGTTTAACCCCTACATAAACGTTGCATTTCAAATTTCACATTTATTCCCTAAATTTTGCTTCTTTCTTTAGTTCAGCTCATAGGCACGTTTAGAGTGTACTGCCCCTTTAATCACACAGACTAAAGCTTCCTACTAATGAATATACTGCATACTATCGTAGCCACTGTGCTGTCATTTTGAATATTATGCAAACCACATATTATGAGCTGAGCTTTGCAGTAACAAACCTGTTGATCTGTGAGCGTGGTGCTGTTTGTTTACCAGCCAGACACGTTGTTGTTTTAAAACTGTGCCTCTGTACACAAACTGTCCTCAGCATCAACATCCATCACAGCAGGTAACACCGTGTAGATCTGTGTTTTTACCATGTTGTGTATGTTTAAATAACTGATGGCAGTACTTCTCTTTCCATGTTGTTGTGCACATCTTTTTACTTTGTATGTTTTCAGACACTTTGTCAACAAAATGCTTTTTTTCCTCTTCCGAGATATTGTACAAATAAAGTAAACAGCAATGAAAAGCAGGTTTGTGTTGGTTTCATGACGTGACCTGAGACTTCAGTACCTGAACGCATCTTAAAGAAATACAAAGCTGAAAGTTTTCAACCAACATGTGAAATCATTTATTAAATCTTACAGTATTTAATAATATAAACATTAAAATTCATCAACATCTTTTTTTTACAGTCAGTCATCTACAGAACATATATACAGTCAGTTATTAACATGCTAATGCGTCACATATGTACATCTTTAATCTCTGACATGGTGACGTACTTTTGTGTGTCATTTTTTTAAATTGTGGATTTTTATAGAAAAGTTAAACTGTACAAACACTTAAATTTACACAACATAAAAAATCAGATTTTGTCTTCCTATATAGAAAGTGAGACTTTCTATATATATATATATATATATATATATATATATATATATATATATATATATAATTTAACTGACCAGAAGAAGAGGCTTTACTTCTGTTGAATATAGTTGTTATTATTTTAAAGGACAGAGGCTTTAAAAAGACACCTGACTCCTAAAGTTGATGCACTTTTTACAAGATTGACTGGAATGTGGTAAAAATGATGAAACAAATGAAAAACTACATTTCTTACTGCGGTTTCCTCATGTTTGTGGCTGCTGGTCTCTTTCTCATTTAAACACAACCGTGTTGTATTAAATGTTTGTGTTGTTGTGTGTTTATTGTGTAACAGATGTGCATCGTGTCATTTTCTCTCTGATAAAAGACGACCCTTTTAAACTTAGTGACCTGTGAAAGATGTTTTCTTATCTCCTGGAAGTTTGACATTTTGTAGGTTTAAACTAACTAAGAATTAAATTGCTGTATTTGATTTGAACCAAAGAACATTTTGTCTGGAACAATAAGATGAAGCTTCGGCTGCAGGAGAGTCTTTATCTGAAGTTTGATACTGAACCTCGTAACACCTGAGTCTCAATGTGTCCGTGCATGTTGTTGAAGTCAAATCAATGTTTGCGATGTGGGCGGGGGCTCCAGTTTCCGTGACAACGCAGTGAGGATGAGGTTGAACTTGTTGTAGCGATCTGATTGGTTGACTGAAGCTCCACGGCTTCCCCACAGCAGCCGCAGCTGAAAGTCCGTCTTAAACACCTCCAGCAGGTCTTCATCACACTGGAACCCTGAACACGTAAAACACGTGATTTCATAATACTGAAAAAATATGTATAATTATTGATTTCATTTACTAAGATCCGATGAGCCTTTTTATTTTTACCGTGTAAGAGTTTCTGTGCGTTCTCCGTGTAGCTCTTTGCGTTTTGTGCAACGCTGCGTGCGGCCTCTAGGTGGCGCAGCATGATGTCGCAGCCCTGATCGCTGCTCTCCCAGAGCTCCGCCCCCTCAGGTGTGATTGATGGACGCTCCATCAAAGTGAGGAGAGGCACCAGGATGGGGATGCAGACCACTGCAGGGCAGGAGGCTGCAGGAGGAGGAAGGTCAACGATTTAAAAATGTATTGTATTTTTAGGATTTATCACTTAAAAATCATACAAGAGTAAACAAATCAGGACAAACATTCATAAACTTGAAAAAACAAGATTCGATATGGAGCACCGATAGTAAAAATACAGATAGACGTAGAAGAATGACGTAACATCCAGTTATTGCTTCGAGATAATGAGAAGACGTATTAATATCAGATAAAACACAGATATCACATGTAAAACTAAGACATGACCTTAACGTGTTTATGGCAGCAGCTTCACAACAGAAATCTGTGACACACACACACACACACACACAGAGGTTGTGTGTATGACAGCAACAGTGTGTGTGTGTGTGTCGTACCCGTGCCCTCATACAGATTCTTGTAGAAAGGTTTGAGGGTTTTCTCGTAGCTGATGGCGGTCTGTGTGTATTTCCTTCGCAGAGTCGTCCACGTTTCCTCCAATCGGCTGATCTGAAGCAGAACAAACATCAGCTGAGTCTTTAACTCGTGTAACGTCACATTCAGTCCTGAACTTCACACCATGCTCGAGAAGGAGTTAATGATCATGTGACATACAGTACCAGGACAAGCTGGGACGCACCTTCACATTCACTTCAATAAGAAACAAGTCCAAACATGGACTGGTGCTGTATATATTGGTCTGTGTGTGTGTGTGTGTGTGTGTGTGTGTGTGTGTGTGTGTGTTACCTGCGGCAGGTCCAGAGCTTTCATCAGGGCTGTGAAAGCGAACAGGTCTCCCACCGTGTCCTTCAGCTCCAACGCCACGAGGATGATGCGGTTTAATGTGGACGCCCGCTCATCCACGCTGCCCGTGCACCCCAGAATATCCACGGCAACGCCTATTGCCATGGTGTGGTGCCTAGGAGACAGAGGGACAGGTGATCATCAACACCACCTGATGTCAACGTCATGTCTGTTTCTAATCTGATCTTTCAGAAGCTGTCTGGTCACTCTCTCATTAGACAGCCGTGGTTGAGTCACTGCTGTCAGATGAATATGATACAGTTAGCTTAGCTTGTTGTATGCACAGAGGCAGGCTAGCTGTTCCCCTCTGCTTTCAGTCTTTATGCTAAGCTAAGCTAATCAGCTACTATTCATGTGTGTCCATGTATCTCACTCTGTATATATTTATTTGTTGAAATGTACCTTTCCATCAGGTCCAGCCTCAGCTGTCGACCATGCGGCAGGGTCACCAGCTCCAGACCGGAGACCACGCCCATCTGACCTTTGACCTCTGGGGTCACTCCAAGTGTCCTCACAACCTGCAGAGCAGTTTGACATTTAGTGTCTGACTGGTGTGTGTCTTAAGTACTAGGACACAACATTTATTAATGTGTAACTGCATTATTGATGATTCATGACTCGTATATCTGATGTACCCTGCAGTCGGCCATCAGCAGGTGTCTGGCGATGCTGTGCTGGTTGTGGCTGAGCAGCAGCTCCTTCGCTCTCTTAAGCACCATCATCTCTAGCGGTTTGTTTTCCGCCGGCAGAAGTCGAGAGCCGAACTCTGCCGGACGGAAGGACGACTCCGTCTCCACCACCGGGCGCTGGAAACTGCTCCTCTTGCCTTGCTTCACCTCCTCCCTCCCTGCATCCTCCTCCTCCTCCTCGCTGGTGTTTTCTAAGGCTGCGATGGCGTGATGGTAGGAGCTTCTGTCCAGCCCTCTCTGCCCCGCTGCCTCCCCTTCTCTCCTCAGTCTCTCCACATAGCTGCAGAGTGCCGGCTGAAGGTCGCGGGCCGTGTCCGCTTCCTCCTGCTCCAGTGGGCTGCAGGACCTCCGGTCCGCAGGGCTGGGCTGCAGGAGTTCAGTCTGTCCCGTTAACAATCCTGATTCTGGGCCTGCAGGGAGGAGCTGATGCTGGAACTTCAGAGGCTTCAGTGGAGGCACCGGAGGAGCCGAGCTGGCTGTGAAGGAACAGTCACATCACTTGTACTGGTTCTGTTTTATTTAAGATGACACAAATAAACACTAATGTAAATAATAATAATTAGAATATGAGCACAGATTTATGGATTATGGATTAGAGTCACTTTAGTTGATCTGAAAGCAGTTGGTAACATTTAATAAAAACATCTGAAATTAGTGTGAATTGCATAAATAGAAATAGTTTCTAATACTGTGTGCTGTTTATTCCTAATATGTTGTTGAATATTTACATGTGAACTGTGTTGTTGATGTTTTGATGGTTTGTAGATTTGTTATGAACATGTAACACTGGCACCAAACATGGAAAGCAGTGTTTAAGTCTGTGTGTAAAATGACATCAAAACATCACAGTATCGATAATTCATGATAAATAATATATTACCCCCATGCCTCCACGTACAACATGGTGTCTCCATACACGTGGAGTCCAGAGGAGGTGCAGCGAGCCTGGAGGAGGCAGAGGATGCTTCTGTGTGGTTGGAGGAGCTGCAGGGAGGAACCAGGGGCTGGAGGCAGGGGGAGCGAGGCAGGCGAGCCAGCGGCACCTTGCTGGGTTTGGGTGGCGGTTTGGGATACAGCTGGCTGTCGGAGCCCCGGATGGGCTGAGCTGGAGACGCACAGACACAACGTCCATGTTTGCAACCAGATTCAGTTTTAAAAGGTTTGGAGCAGCAGTACCATGTTTCCTTGCTGACAATAATAAAGGACTCGTCCTGCTGATTTACAATTAACACATTTCTTATCTGTTTCTGTGACAGTGAACAGTAGAAGCTACAATCTGTCTTTAATTTCCTTTATGATAATTAAAGATATGATCACAGGGTTAAATGTCATTTCCTATTCATATGTAAACAGTGGTCAATAAAAAGAGGCCTTACACCTACTGGATATAATGATAGAAAGGGCACATTTTAAAGCACCATTAGCTGATCAGATCAGATTTGTTTGCACCGACCTGCTTCGACAGACCTCCGCGGGACACAGGGGCTCAGTACCGGCTCACTGCCCGTCCGAAACACGGGAGACTTGAGGTTGGGGCTTGGGAGGAGAGGGTCAAGAGGCTGCTGGGCCTGTGGTTTGGATCCTGGAGGGCGGAGGAGAGACAGCGAGCATAGAATAAAGAGAAAGAAAGGTGAAGGCGAGTAAACCAACAAGAATAAATGACAAAACAAACAAATAACAAAGGAGGCGATCAGAGAAGAAAAGTATAAATGGAGAAAATGCTTTTTGTTTTTCAGATCTTCTCATATAAAACATATCATATCTCACCAAGAGGCAGAAAGCTTTCTGATTGGTGCGCTTTGAGCGGCCGCCGCCTCTCCTGGGTGTGATTGAGACTTGCTGGTTGGCTGCCACAGCGATCCTTCAGTCTGAGTGTGATAGACGTCAGAAACTCACATGAATAGACACACTCGGGTATGAACGGTGATGACATGACTAATGATCATCACAGCTTTAGAACCAAAACTGTTCTGGTTCTGTCTCTGAACACCTACCTGGTGAAGCTAAAAGACAGACTGGATTATCAGCGTTTATCTACTGGATGTGGATTCAGGCAGCTGTTCACCATGTTAACTTTGTGTGGTGATAATATGTCAGTTTTGTGTTTATAGGTTGTAGCCAAAAAAATCTGTTATTGTCGTTTCAAATATCTATTCAATTCTATCTATTTAAATATCAATTTAAAATTACGGACGTAGAAAGAAGAAGTTATTTTCCTCTTTAGTTCCTTGTCTCTCACTTCAGACTCTACAGATATGGACCTCATACGTCATGCTCCATGTCCTCCTATAAAATTACACACTTGTGTACCTTTCAGCAGGTATTCATAGAGGACTTGCTCTACATATGGAACACGTCGAACATACAGCCGATTGCCTGGATGATGGATGTAAACAGCTCACAGGATTTAAAGGCTTGATTTGATGTGAGTGAGTGAGTATGTCACTTATGTGCTCTGTACCAACCTGAGCTGGTTGGCTCGGATCATGCCGTTGTCTTGGCAGTGTGTGTTGTCGTGCAGGGTGTGTGTGCTGTCGTGTGTGTGTCCATTGACAATGTTGAGGCTGAGACGCTTCTGACTCCTCTCCTGCACCATCAGCACCGACAGTCCGTACTTCTCTTCCAAACAGCGGAGCGGCAGCCCGCGGTTAATGGGCTGGAAGATGATGGCTCCGACCACCTGAAAGATGAATCAACCAATAGAAAAAGAGATAAAAACAAACAGTAAACTGAACTAAACTCAACTATGGGATGTAGAAGAAAATTCAAGCAGGAAAGTTGAATCATTTTGTCCAATTATTTTCCTTTCAGAGGCGATGATGTTAATAGATTATAGTTGGTTCATAATAATTAATAGATTAAAATATTTTTGCATCATTTCTTCCTCTTTCCTCTTTCTGTTTATTTGTTTGCTTTCTGCAAATTGAACTCAGGTTCAGATTCGATCAGTAAGTTATTTTTCATTTCTCATTCATCCAGTCTCAGCCAATCACATTGTGTCTTTTTAGATGTGTTTGTCTCTCTGTCTTTTAGTGTCCTCACCTCCTCTCCACCCAGTATATTTATCTATATTACTCAGAAATCAGCTGTGACTAAACACACCGGAACAGGTTACCTTCATAATCCTGACTGAACCCACCTGGGAGACAGGTTTTCTGTTGCCCACGTAGTATCTTATAAGAGCAGGGACGCTGTCGAAACCTTCCCTCTCCAGCAGGTACTCGACCCTGGAATAAGCTTCATTCAACATCACTACCTGAAGCATATATAAACATTATATCAATACATTGATAGTATTGGCCTCATACATCCAGCATCAGTTTGACTTTGTACACATTCAGCTGTTTCCTTTCTATTATTACATCCAGTATATTCTTTCACCTTTTTATTGATTTTAAAGTGCTGAGCGGCATTTCGCCACTGGGACGTCAGAACGTAACTTCCTGGACTGGACAGCGAATCACGGATCAAGAAATCACCGTCCCGCTGCACCAAGTTTTCTGCAACCTGGAACAATACAGTGGGTTAACACACACACACACACACACACACACACACACACACACACACACACACACACACACACTTTAATTAACCAAGTGTTTGTATAGTAAATAACGGTAGTTTAACCAAAGGAAGCAGCTTATTAAAAACGATTACATCTCAGAGCGGGCTTTTACACACACAGACACACACACACACACACACACACACACACACACACACCATAAAGAGTCTTTTTATATGCTGACCTAATGTTTTAACCTGAAGCCACTGTTTGAGCTATAATCTTGGGGTAAGCAGTGTGTGTGCATTGTGGCAGTCTAATAATAGGTGATCTGGTTCAACAGGTTTTAAACCGGGCTTTTAAAGGGAGGGACTCATGACTCAGATTTATGTGTGTGTGTGTGTGTTACCTGTCTGGGTATGGCTCCGTGGTACCACGCGTGGCTTCTCGGCTCCTCACAGTTCATCTTCAGTTCGTCCTCCAGCTCTCTGCGAAGCTTCTCTGAAGGACAGTCGAGGATGAATTGATCTCTGGAGAACTGTAGTAAAGACAGAGGCAGGCGTCACTGTATTCAGCCTCCATCCACAGTAAAGCTTCAGTTTCTTAGTCCTTAGGAACACGGTAGAAGATCCATTTCCTTCTTTTGTTTGAGTAGTTTTTGAGGTTTAAACAGATTAAATGTGGGGATTAAGAGGACAGGAACTGTAGTGTAGCTCAAACATGCCCTTTCTTCTGCTTTTATATCCTGTTCATCATTTTGTGACTCCTCAGATACCTCAGATGTACCTCCTGACCTGAAGGTTGAAGCTGCAGCAACACTTTACATACAGAAAAGCAGAAATGTGACGTAACACAACACATAAACCTTCCTATCCTACGATAAAATAATAAACATAAACACATAAACATAAACAAACAAACATAAACATACAAAACTACACATGTGGAAACAGACACAGCTAAAAGTTATCAGCCAAAGTTTGGAAGAACTAAAAGATCTGAAATAACATGACAGGACACACACACACACACACACACACACACACACACACTTACGTGACAGCTGCTGGGTCTCTGCATTGCTCTCTCTTTCTCTCTTCCTGTAACACACACTTCATAGCCAACACAGAAACTCACACACACTTTGGTTTTGATCTCTGTAACACACACGTCTCAAACTTTCTCTTTCCAGTAACACGCTCACACACACTCACACACACACACTCTCACCACTCTCACCACTCTCTGCCTGTCTGTCTTTGTCCTCAGTGATTTTCCTCTCTTTAACTCTAACCTTCATTTGGCTTTCCGCCCAGTGCCTCCTAATGTGATGTCATCATCGACCTGCCTCCATACACACCCTCACCTGACATACATAAACACACACACACACACACACACACACAGTGACGCTGAACAACCTGTGTTTGAGCGTTCCTCTGCAGTTGTATTAATCACTTTCTTCTGTGGTGTGTATAAAACAAACCCTGCTTGTGTCATCAGGAAAGTAGAGCATCTATTACATATATATCACGTATATATTACAATTAATAACAGTGATATTGTCATTAAAAGCATTTGGTGGCAGATTGTATTCATAAACAAAAATAAGCTATCAGTTGGGAGGCAGACGCAGTGCAGAATCAATAGCACAATAATAATTAACTTATAATAAGTTAAATTAGAAATATTATACAGATATCGGTAAAAGATACCAGCTGAAACGTTCCCTGATCAATACTGTTGATTTCTCTGACTGTAAAGAGTATTTCTGCACATTTTAGGATCCACATACTGTTCACGTGCTGCAGTCATGCATAATGCAGCCAAAACAGGTCTTTGGTCTTCTGCCAAGAAAAAAAAAAAGTTAATTGATGACCTTTTATGTACTTCAACCGTCAGACTCCACATGTTGTTCTGGCTTCATCCATGTTTAATGATACCACATGTGTAGTTTTACATGGCTCATACATGTCTGAGACTCTGCAGTCAGACAGAAGAAGACATTTCTCTCATTAATTAAACTGAGAGTAAATCAAAGGTGAGAATTTAAAACATGGCAACAAAAAGGGCTGAAAATTGATCTGTGACGGCTTCTATTTTCTGTTGGATGTAAAGAAACGTCCAGCTCATGATAATGTGGTTCCAAACGAGCACAACTGTGGGTGAAATGTTTGTTTTAAATGAACAAAAACTGGCTTCTACAGTCACCAGTGGTACGTTGTCACAATAATATGCTGCTGGGTTCAAAGAGACCTTTCAAAAACTGCCAGAAGACACCGAATGCTGACGCTGTGCAGACTGTGAGGATCCACACACAGCAGCTCTCTGAAGACTTTGATCCTGGATGAAGAAGAGGCGGCAGTGCTGACACACACTAACAGAACATTTCTGAACCACACACATATAGCTTCTGTATATAAGTGTCCCTGTGAAACTGAAGCCTTGTGCATCCTCTCATCTCTACGCCACTCTATTTCTTCTTCTGTTCTTGCCCTCATCCTCCCTAAAGTCATTAGAATAGACCCTCTGCCCCCCCACACACACACACACGACAGGAAATCAACGTATCCTATTACAGCAGAACAGAAAACAGATACGTAACACAGAGTTCGGCACGTCGCTTTCTGTCATTAGTATTATTATAAAAAACAAAACACTATAACTGGTAGAAATGAAATGTATGATGTAAACATGTGATAGTACACGCTGCAGGAACTGAGACACACGTCTGAAACACGGGAACATAAAACCTGCGTTCATACTAAACCAGTCCAATCAAATGTGCAAATCAATAAGAAAAACAGGTGAAAAATGAAACCTTCTGCGCTTTGTGTTGAAAGTCAAACTTTTCTTGTATATTTGGTGACTTAAACATAATCTATAAGCAGTGATTGACACCTTCCTTTGGGTGTCGTATCAATATGATCATTAATACTGGAGAAACCAGTAACAAAACAAGTTTCATTTAAATTAAAGTTTAACTGTAAGTAGGACAGGAAGTGCACACTTTTCAAAATACTGTTCATGTTAATGTCATAATGTCAATAAATCAAGAACATTTTTCTCATGTTTTGGGTTTGACGTGTTTCAGCTCTCAATCTGGATTTAATATTGTTTTGACTGAACACATCCTGCAAACCTGAACTGTGACATATTAAATATCATCTTTAACTCTCCTTTATTCTGTTCATATTTTGTTTAGCTTTTCGTTATCTGTCCTGTTCAATCCCTCCACCGCCCTGACAGGACCTCGTGCTTTTCCTGTTGTACCAGCTTCACACAACACGAGCTGAACTGGATCAACTGTAAACATACGAGCCAGCAGTTGCTGTCAGTCTTATCGCATCAGGTTGCGACTTCAGTGAAATATGAAACAATTTATTTATCTTTTTCAAAACAGAGGAGGGGTGATATAAACAGGTAATAAATGCAACATGTGTAACAGGAACATGGAGGAGATGGATGGTTGATGGGAGTGTTTTTACAAGCTGGCCTTTAATAAGACCCTGCAATATGATGTCATCCTCACAGAGCTGCATTTATACTGAAGCAGCCTGTGTTTGTGCACCACAACGCAGCAGTCACCGTACAGCACCGCCCTCCTCTCGTCTCCAAGTTCACGGCTTCCTGATGGCGCCATAAAGTCAAATCTCTCCAGTGACATTTAGCTTCTGTGGAACCAGTTTATCAGACGTTTCTCTGCCTGCCTTCATCCTGACGGACTGAGGATGACTCACACACTCACTCTGAATGCAGATCAGGGCTGAAGGTTAGCTCGAGTACTAGAGGTGGAAAGTACAGACTTTCTCAGGTACTCAAGTAGAATAGATGATGTTCTTTAGAGTATTTCCACTTCTACTGTACTGATACTTTGTAGTTTTTATCCTAACATATAATACTTATACGCTACTGTGATTTTCGACAAATTGTTTGCTAAATGAATAAATGCAGATGTGCAGAATGGTTTCATCTTAAAATCCCCAGTTGATGTGTTTGTGATGTGAAGAACTTCCTGTTTCAGTTTTCCTGTTGTGGTACCGAGCTTTTATTTAAGTGCTGTAAGTACGGATTTGAATGCTTCCATCACTCCAATTAGTAAATATAAAATAAATAAATAATAGTAATGGTACATTTCATTCATAGTGAATCGATTAATCGATTAGCTGCAACACTGTAGATAATCTATTAATCGTTTCCCTGCTTCCAGCGTCTCAGATGTGAATATTTCCTGGTTTCTATGATATAAACTGAATGGACAAGATGATGGTGTGTCTTGTTGAAATGTATGCATAACTAACCGTAGCTGATGAAAGAGGACCTGGAAGCCAACAATGAACCTTCAGGATCAACATATAATTCTGCGTGGATGAGAAGTTCTACAGAGTAACTCAATCTGCTGAAGAGGACCATGTAATGTGGCTGAAAGCCCAAGATAAAGCATGTAATGGACCTTGGGATTATTTATTTGGTCAAGTGACATGAAAACAACTTTTTAGCTATATTATATATATATATATATATAGTTGTGAAAGTAGGTAAAACAATATCTAAATGTTTCATATGACGTGTGTGTTTACAGGGGAGATAAGCATCAAATGAGCCTCATCATCTTCCTCATCATCCTCATTAAAGTAACAACTGTTTGGTCTGCTGTGTTTCTGGTATTTCCTCTGTTGTCTCTCTCCCTGGATTCACCAGTTTCTTGCTGTGACAGAATTGGAGGTGAAGTTATGACAAGTTACAAAATTAATGCAAACTGTCATGTTCAGTTGAAGCCGGTGGAGCATCTGTGTTAGAAAACACATGTGATGATAACTGGAGGCAGGACACCCAGCTTCACTCTGGATAGAGCCCAGCAGATTGATGAAAGCTAATAGCTGCAGATCTTTTCATGTTGGATCTCTACATCTTGCCGCCATCATCACAAGGTCTCCACCTTTCCTGTTTACACACTAAATAGATGCTCCTTCCTGTGTTTGGGCCAGCAGGCATCTGACTGGCCAACACGTGACAGCTGCAGAGGGATTCATCCTCAGTGCTGTATCTCTATAATAAATCCAGCATTTCATGTTTTATGTAGTATTTTGCTACCAGATGTATGTATGATGAGCTCCAAGGCCTGTCCTGGTTGAGTATGCAGAGGTGGGAACCTGCATAATGATCCCTTATTTTGAATGTACTGGCTCATGTTATCATTTCCATTATATGGCCAACCGTGTGTCATGCGTGTGTTTCAGCATCTTACTCCTGGATGGTATCACATCTTGTCAGTACACCACCAATAGAGAGCTCTATATATGCACCACATAGACTAAATATGACTGGCAGCAAAGTGATTTTTACAGAGAGAGAAAATACGATCATACAGCAACAAGAGATTCACACTGAAGCTTTGAGTAATGACATAAAACATATAGAATAATCTGCTGGTTCTCCCACAGACCCTCTGATGACTGATAGCTGTGTGTTATTCTATAGATCAGAAAACGTGCAGACACAGAAACAAGACGTTCGCTCTCTTTTGTTAAATGGCGACCTCCCAGAAAAACAGATGGTGGAGAGAATAAAACCTCCGGCTCTTTGGAAACAAAAGTGAAGACATGAGGAGGACACAGAGAGAAAGGATGCAATATACACCACAGTCCATACATCAGCCAACACTATGTGACTGCAGCTATAACGTAGGTAAGAATATATGTATGAATATATGTCTGAAGAAGCCTTGTGTGTGTTTATTTTGGTTATTGTCATAATGTCTTGACGACTGCTGATGGACTGATGTGACCTTTCAGTGACGTTCATGTTGCCTCAGGATGAATTTACTTTCCCATCAGCCAAAGCTGCGTTTGGTGTTTAGTGCTGTTTAGTCTGCTAAATCCTGATCATGCTAAACATGAAACATGCTAACATGCTAAACAGTGTCAGTGTGCTCATGACTTAATGCATTGGTGCATTTTTCTGCTTATTTTGAGATCTGATCCCATCATGTGTGTCTTATCCAGGCTACACCACCTTACCAGCAGATGTACAGAAGGACCGACTACGTCACCTCACACTGCTGCACCGCTGCTCGCTCCATCCAATCAAGTTAATGGCGTTAATATATTTCACTGACGTCAAAAAGAAGACAAACTATCACATGTTAGTAATTTATTATCATGAGGAAGATCGGCCTGATCCTGGCACCTCTCCGTGTACAACTATCTGTGTCTCACCCTTGCCATTACACACTGCCTTGTCTGTCCACCAGCACTAGTTATGGATGAAGCCAGCTATATATCTCACACTCACACAGTCGCTCATTTATGAGACCGTCTGGTCCCACTAATAAAAGCCCAGTGTTCAGCTCACAGTGAGACTGAGGGAAAGAGGAGGACTATTCAGTGTGATTAGATTTTGCTCAGGCTCAAGTGTTACTGAGACTGTTTTCTTACAAGGAAATGTGGCTCAACAAAAGATGAGGGGAACCCTGGTAGGTCAGCCTGATCTCCAAAATTAATACTTTAAACCACTTTTACACTACTTCTTAAACTGAACCATCCACATGAAAACACACACACACACACACACACACACTAAAATGGCAGAAGAACAGGCATGACTGCAGGATGCAAGAATCCACAAACACACTTGGACATGTGCACTTGAAGACATGCTAGTGAAACGACACATAACATGGACTGTCTGTACCTGCAGGCATCTTCCACCTCTCACCTTTGCAGTGATGACAGAGTTGTTGTGGTAGAAGCAGCAGAGAGCTGCTGTCAGCGTCTTCAGGCTGCATCGCTCCGACATCCTTGTTAACGTTTCTTGACTGCCAGGACTAACTAACAGAGGTAACCAACCACTTCAGCTGCAAGTGCCAGCTCTAGTCAGCTGCAATGATTTCACTACCTGACAGAAGCTCCATCACAGTTACAAACACAGGTGGAACCAGAAGGAGTCAGAATCTGCTTTCCTGTCAGGTCTCAGCATCCTCATCATAACCCACTGTATGTGTCACTCTGTGCTCCACAGTCCCCTGCAGAGTGAACCTCCACTGCACACTGGGCTCCAGTCATCCTTTCTTTACTCCACCCCCTAAGCTCCATATATGGGCATTAGAAAGAACCATGTGATCTGGTTTGAGCCAATCCTGTGTGAAATAATTGGGAGTGGCCCAAAGGCAAAGTCTGTCTCTCTTTAAAAACACATGGATGACAGATACATGCAGCTACACTTCACTTTCCTTTCATTGTAGGATTGATAATTTACATTGTGTAGCATCAGCATAAAGAAACTTTTCAAGCACGGTGCTCATCACTGTCAGTTATTGATCTCATGACCGCAGAGTTTCTTTTTCTTTTGACGTGACTCGATTAACTTTTAATATCTGGAAATTGCTTTAGAGTTTGGGCACAAAATTGAGCAAACACAATCAAAACCTCTACAGTAAAAACATTTAAATAGTGTACATACTGTAGTTCACACATGGCAAACACCCACTAATGGATGAAAGTAACAGTATACAGTACGGTGACAAACAACACAATAACAATCCAGAAACAAGTGTAAAAAATCAATATAGATTATTATATATTAATAGAAACACCATGATGCCATCAGAGGATGCAGAATGACATAATGCTCTTTTCTTTAGCCACAGTCGCTAACACTGCTCTCACTCTTCTGTTTATTACAAATGACCCAAAAAGAAAGGAAACAGCTGCCAGACAACAAGCATGTAAAACATTTCATCAGTGTGTGTGTGTGTGTGTCTGTGTGTGTGTGTGTGTGTCTGTGTGTGTGTGTGTGTGTGTGTGTGTGTGTGTCTGTGTGTGTGTGTGTGTGTGTGTGTGTCCTGCAGACTGATGCTGATAAATAGCTGGCCATTTGTGTTACTTAATGACTGCTGAGCAATTACACACACACACTAGTGTTTTCCCACCAGTTCACACACACACACACACACACACACACACACAAAGGCAGAATCATGTACCGTAAACTCAGGACACACATACACATCAACAAAGACACACTGAGGGAGACACCCCAAACCAGTTAAAGGAATATTCCACCGCGGGAAACTGAGCCACTAATTACAGCATGAACTCTCTGAGGATCTACGAAGGAAACACACACACACATACACACACACACACACACACCACTGCAAACCACAGCAGCCCCAAATCACCATCTAGGCTAAACGTCAACCTTAAAATACTCACATCCGTCGCTCCAGGAATGTTCTGGAAAAACAGAAACGGGTTCTGAAGCCATGTTGAGGTTCTATGTTTTCTATTTCTATCTGTTTGTTGTTTCTGACAAACAGACTAAAGAAGCCGTTTCAGCAACTTCTGATGGCAGAAATGGAGATGGAAGATTATCACGTTTGCTGTCAGAATGGTACACTGCTATTTATATATTTATTTATTGAATATATGCAGTAAAATGGAGCTAAATGTGGTTAAGAAACTCTGAGAAAAGCCTGAGCTTGTTTCAAGTAAATCATCTGCATCCCACTAAATGGTTTCTCTTCTCAAGTTTATTATTTTTGCTGAATACAGAAAACTATTGCATTAAAATGGATGTACAGTAACAGGTTCTCATACACATCCATACACTTAAAAACCTCCATGCCGTATTTAGATAATAAATTACACTTTGAACCTGTGTCCTTCATTGCTGTGTTCTCCTCTATATACAGTATCTTTATGTATGCATGTACATATATAGATATTATATATATATCTTCATGTATTCCTCCAGCCTTACTGTCAAAATCAATTAGAATTACATACTGAAGTCAATATATATGATCAGTTTGTATGATAAATAAGTAAGTTTCCAGTGGATCTAAGAGGCTGACTGCAGACTCAACAGTTCTCAACATTACAGTTCATCTCCTGCAGATAGCTGCTGGCCAGCTGCTGATCTACTTACAGGCTGACAAACTGATCGATTGATTGGCTCATTGACTGGCAGACTGACACACTGGAGGCCAGCTCGACTCAACTCAACTCATGGTGGGTGGCTGACAGGCTGGTAGGATGGTGTTACGTTGTACTACTTTAATGTGACCACTAGAGTGTACCAGAGCTCATCTTTACCACCTGTAACATGTCACAGGTGAATAAATTTCACGAATAAATTTAATCAACACGTTAATTAAAAGTTTGTGCTTTAAACTTGAATTATTTCCGTCCTTATATCCTGATTACAATATTGTACCACTGTGTGGCTTCTGTGTTATTATCCACTGTAGAGTTAACCAAGACCACACACACACACACACACACACACACACACACACACACACAAAGCACACAACACTCTATAGTCTATAATATCCCGGGAAGTTTGCATTGTTTGCACAGTTCTTAAATTGGATGATTATCTCTCCTCACTGTACTGAATGTTACTGAATGTAAATGTGACAGTGGGAGTAGTAACAGTACATGCCATGTGTCACATGGACTTTATTCTCAACATCTTAGTGTTTAATATGTGTTTTCATACAGTATAAACACTTCATATACACTTATAACAGTGGTGGAGATCTGACTTGAATATTTTGCAGACGTGGAGTCAGATAGACGCTCCAGCAGCTTTCAGCTCAGTACATCCGTTCTTGTTCTTTCAGTATTTATATTTAACCCACATCGATCAGCTCAAAGCTTCATTGTGAATCTGATGTGACCTCATCTGATGTTTCTACTTCTTTTTTGGGAGAATCTAATCAGACATTAATCTGAATATAGACGTTAAACAGGTTTGTAAATGAGAGAAATGGACCTGCAGTGAGACCAGTGAGGGATATCTTCATAATGCTGCTCTCGACAGACACTCCCTGCTTACTTCCATCCTACAAGCTCGTACTGCACACAATGCAGCGAATAAAGCACGGACACCAGTGTTGTACTTTTGACCTCGTCACAGGAAATGAGACACATCAGAACACCTGTCACACACACACACACACACACACTGTGTGTGTGTGAGCATATGAGTGTCTTTTATGTCCACATTGGAAATGCAAACACACCTGGAGCTAGATACACATATACAGTAGCTCTATATGCAGTAGGGATACAGTAGCACACACACATACACTGTTTGTGTGTGTGTGTGTGTGTGCGCGCGTGTGTGTGTGTGTGTGTTTGTGTGTGTGTGTGTGTGTGTGTGTGTGTGTGTGTGTGTGTGTGCGTGTGTGTGTGTGTGTGCGTGTGTGTGTGTGTGTGTGTGTGCGTGTGTGTGTGTGTGTGTGTGTGGTCAGCTCCCACATGTGCAACCTGCTCTCATGGGAAGGACTGAGTTTGCTTTTCACGCTGAGGCGTCAGCATCAAACATATGAGCTCAGAGATGGAGGAGAAGTGTAACAGCTGGAAGCAGATGGATGGATGAGATAATATTGATTGATATCTTATCATCATTATTTATATCACTAATCAACCCAAGAAATCAATCAGAGGAAAAGAGAGACACCTTCACGCAGTTTAGCTCTGATTTGTCACATCAGGTCTGTTTTACTAACTACAGTTATTATACTTGAACAAATGCTGCTTTATTTTCCAACATAAGCTGTTAAATTTCTCCAAACACGTGCAGAAAACGCAGCGTCAGACGTCCAGTACACACCACCCACCACCACCACCACCACCACCACCCACCACCCACCACCACCACCCATCACCATCCACCACCCACCATCCACCACCACCATACACCAGAACCACGGCCATGCTGGGAATCACTCTGCTTTTATTAAATACACAAAAAGACTTTTTAAGTAACGCAGTAAGTCACAGTCTGTTATGTCATAGTTTAATATTGTCTTATCATGAAATGCTTCATTTTCTTTGGTTGTTTTTATCTAAACATGTTTGTCTAACTGGGGTCTTTATGAACATATATGTCATAACTCCTGTGTTTGTTTTGAATCCCGCAGACTTCATGAATTTCTTGGTCTGGTTTGTGTGACGCGTGTCACATGTCAGCCTGATGATAACAAGACGCTCACCTCTCAGCGCCGACAGCTGGGACTCAGCTGGTGTGAACATGAATATAATTTAGCACATACTGTATGATTTAAAGGTGTATTATCGTGGTGCCTCAGGGCCAACTGGATTAACTTTAACCACGATGAATAATGTTTATATCGCAACCTGTATCATCAATAAGTCATCACATCCAGTTTTAGTCAAATTATAGTTGGTGGTTGATGGTTTCAATCAGTTTTATATTGTTTTTATCTAACTCAGCTGAGACTGAAGAAGTGTTTTTCCTGAAGTAGCAGGATGGGCTGTTTGAGGTATTGAGGTAGTAGTAGTAGTATAAGTAGTATTGTTACTACCATGACTAGTATGTAGTAAGTATGTTTTCTAACAAACTGAACCCTACATTTACTGATGTGTTTGTGTGTCTTTTTTGTTTGCCAATGATACGGTGTGAATCAGTGCAGGGTGTGTGCTTTAATTGTTGGACCTACCTTGACGTAGTCCACCGTGGCGTCCAGGCCAGCAGCTGGCTCCCTGGGGAACACAGACAGAGATGAGGTCCGGTTTAGTGAACACATCTTGCTACTGTGTCTTCGGTGCTGATCTTCACTCGCTCTTCTCTTGGTTCCTCACTAGTTTTTACAGCAGCTCTGTCCTGGTGGCTCCCTGATCGGTGCTGATGCTGCTTCTGCTGCACTGCTCAGCTCTTTTAGAGGATGGTATGGTTTAGTGGAGTTGTGGCACTTTTTCTAAAGCTCCAACAAGCTTCTTAGGTGTCCATTTTAGCAATATGCTGGTCCAAATAGGTTTTAGTGCCAGGAAAGGCAGCTGTATAGTTGTAACTCTATCCCAGGTTCACTATGTCCAACTTTGCCACTGGATTCCTGAAACTGAACCTGACCTAAGTCTGAGTCTCTGTGTCCCGTTCGCTGTTTCTTTCTCTCAGTCAGCAGTAAACATGTTCACTCTGTGCCTGCCTGACTCGCCTCCCTCACTCTCTCCCTCTCCTCCCCCACCACAACACACATCGCAGCCACACGCCTACCCTTCTGAGTCCACTGACAAATTCACAGAGAGGTTAGAGCACACACAGACAGCAGCATGTCTCTCTTTTTGGCATTTTCCCTGATTCTTTGTTCCAAAAACTGTTTATAACCACACCAGCCATTTTATGTCAATGTGTCATCGTCTCTCTTTAGATGCATATTCATAATCTTTTCCTACACAGCGTTGTCTGAATACATTTTCATAGCTAGCAGTATGAGCTCCTCATATTTTGGGTTAGGGTACTCCATTAATTCAAGTGCTCTCCATCTTTGACTTGAATATTGGTACTCGAGTGCATTAACGTTGCTCAGATTCTCTACAGGAGGCTTAAATCCAGGAGCTCAGTGAAAGAGCCAATTAGCTTAAATCCCAGACTACATTTACGAGGTTGGTAGTTTAAATCCCTTAAGCCTGCACTGGTGTTCCCACGGGAATATTAGCACAGTCCAATACTTACCAAACCAAACATGTTTAGCTCTAAGACCTCTCAGTGTTAATATGGCCCAAATAATGAGTGGGATTTAGTTATGTAACTGAACAGAAGCCTCCATTCATAACGATGTATAATCATCATTCACAGAGGGTGGCGTGCTCGGGCCTCTTCATCCTCCTGAGCGTCTCTTGTTGTTGTCAGACTTCAGCTCACAAATCAAGAAGACTCAGATGTTTCAGGTAATCCAACACATCCTGACACCCCCCCCCCCACACACACACACACAGTGTGTCAACACACACGACTATATATATATATATATATATATATATATATATGTATTGTAGAGGCATAACACAAGCATCTACAAATAGAAGTGATGTTTACTTTTGTTAGTATTTATTTGCCTTACAATGATGATATATAGTCGTAGTTTAATTACTGTTGTTATGAAGAAGAAGATGATGATCATGTATGTAAACTGAAACCAGACATTGGCATTGAAAGCTTTGCCAGTCATTGACCACATACTGTACTGACCTCTGGAGCCCTGATTGGCCCCAAACCTTCACCACACCAACCACCTGCCCCTCGTAACCCTGTGAGGTGGTTACAGTGAGAGTCACCACATACCAGACAACACCCATATAAACCTTACTGGAGCTGAATGTGCTACGACTGACGGAAATTCCCTCTTTTACTCAGAAAGGTCAAAGGTCAGGCTGAGAAACAGTGCAGCAGGTGAGAGTTTCATTGTCTCAAACCCAGGTAATCAGGAGAAGGATGAGTCTCCAGCCACTGGTCCTTTTAGACCTCCACCCTGCACCTTAATGAATGTTTCTACATCTTTATTCCTCCTGACTACAGCACTGAAGAAACCGAAGTGTGGTGAAGTCCAGCTTCAAGATGACCACAGCTAACTTCAACCTTTTTCTGTCCATACTGCTGAAACACATGATTTTTCTGCTTATATGGCCACAAGACTGACCTGTGACACAGAGACAGACAAGAGAGAGTGGAAGCTAATGAGAGGGAAAAAAATAACACGAGTAAGGAGGCCAAGAGCAGGCTGCACTCGCCACAGTCTTTTTCTGGCCACTGTTGTTCTTTTTGCTTCACCACACAATACTCAGCATGACCACAACCAGCTCCAGCCAGGAACTGCACCACAGAGACAGCAGGACAGTTAGATGCAGAGTCTGCAGACTGCCAGCAGGGGTCAGTATGTCAATATGTATAGTGAAAGTACATGTTATTAACCAATCTGCTGATTGTAGTTCAGATGGGTTTAGGTTCTAAATATTTCTGTTCTTTATATCACAGAACATGCAGACAGTAAAACCTGCAAAAGTGCATAAAGTGTTTCTGTCCATGTTGGGCTTTGAGGAAAGCCCAACATGGACAGAAACGTCATCATGGACTGTGAAGTGAAAAATGAGGCGTACATGATGAGTGATTCTACAGGTGCACCTACTCAATGATCAAAGGCTTGACTGAACAGATTAAATATCCCGGTGTGCATCGAAGGACATCAATCAAACTGCTGCACATATAAATATGAAAAGTTAAAAAAGAAAAGAAGAAAGAAAAGAAGAAAGAAAAGAAGAAAAAATTGTGGTTTTGTTTACTGTCTAATTACTTCCAACATGTAGTTTTTTGTTCATCAGTAGGTAAATTTAACATGCGTAGTGACATCTTTGTGCAACCTTTCTCCCTCTTCCAGTAAGGAACATATTACATATATACATGCAAAACACTAGCTGTGTCCCAATAGCACACTACATCCTAATCCCATCTATCAAATCTGTAAAAGAAGAGATGTTGAGAAAACAAACAAGTTGAAGTCAAAAGTCAAAGCTGCAAAAAAGTGAAACAGAACTGTAGATGCTGGTGAGACAGCTGTAATAAACTATACTGTATACCATTAGTATTCAGTATTTCCAGTATAAGTGCACTCCACACTTTCTGTTTTGAGTCACTGCTCTGATTTAATCTCACGTAAGGTCAGGGGTCTAAGGTCAGCTGACAGCATGAGCGATGGAAAGTCAGTGGGTACATACCTCAGAGATACACTCCCTTATCTTTTTATAGCAAAACAACAAAAAGTCAGCTGGACGCACTTTGAGTTGCTTTTATATTTCCTTCAGTCACAGCGTGACAACAACAACCTGTTTAAATATGTGTCCAAGTGGTTTCATGTGAATGAAGGTATACAAGTAAAAGAAAGATATGAACTCTGATAGTGTGTCTCTGTATCTGTGAGGCCGTTAGCAGGTTAATTGCTTCATTACTAAATGCTGAAATAAAACTCAGGCACAGAAAGATGCTGTTTTGTGACTGATGTATTTTGTTGTTTTGTGAGATTTTAAGAGAAAAGAGTGGCATACATAGAGAGCACAGAGCCCACAGATTGAGAGTATGATGCTGTTCATTATTGAGCCACCTGCACAGGTTGAATCTCACCTGGACAGATTGTCCTGCTGTATGTCAGCAGCATATGAAATGTATCCAGCATGGAGGCAGAAGGATAGAGAGAGCAGACAAAGAGTTCACAGTAATCTGTGATCTGTCCTACCACGCCCTGACCTACAAAGGTAACCCAAATGCTGGGGGCTATGTGCACACACACACTGGTACATCAGATACAGTCTGTTGTAACTCTACACTAGAGACAGAAAGATGGGAGGACATGATGAAGGATGAAGTGTGTGTGTGTGTTTTCTCTGAAGTCGCCCCCTCAGGACTCTCTTTACAGCCTCCCACCTGACTCCAAACTCTCCTTTTCACTCTCACTCTGAGGACAAGCGGCCAGAAGAAATGTCGTATGAGGAGTCTGATAATACAGCGCCAAGCTCGTGCTCACACTGACATTAAGGAATTATCCACCAAAAATCAGTATTTTGAGTATTTATTAGTTACTCAAAACTTCACAGCTTGCTCCCTTTAGCAGTTATAATAGATTAAAATTAAATAAATAAAATAAAGCACCTTTTACACAAACTGAACATACGCATCAATGGCAGTGAGGTGGATTAGACGTTTGACGGGTTCCTGTGGACGTTTCTTTATGTTTTTTAAACTTTCGTCTTCGTGTCTACAGTTAAATGTAAAGAAAATGCTGCGAGATATAATCTTTTATCCAGAATATTGAAGACAAAGTCACAGCAGCAGGAATGTTACCTGACAACAAGTGTTTACCTGTAACTGTGAGAGTCATCGATCATATTTTGGACCAGCGCTGAGGTCATTGGCTGATGGATGTGTCCAGGATGCATGTGATTGGCTCTGGGGTCCCAGGTGTAATTCCTGGTGTTGTGGTTGGTCCCTCCCCTCTTGCGTCGAGGCAGAGTTCCGTGAATGGAGATTGGTTGACAGGCAGATGGGAGCTCTGATAGGCTGCTGCCATGTCCTGGAGGGAGACTGAGGGAAGGACACGAGTGAGACATCAGCTGAAGCTGCTTTATAGTTGTGCTTATCAAACAAATCCTCCTTCATATTATGTTTTATCTTGCTAACACAAGATAAAACATTCAGATCTCATATTTATGGCTGCAGTGATACGTAAAGTAAAAAATATTACACATTTTCTTCTTGTGAGTCTTAAATATTTGTTATCATTTGAAACTATTCTATGTTTGAATGAATCGTATCCATAATATCCATAACATAATACATTAGTAATAGCTGAGATAGTGATTATGTGATATAACACTCTGTAAGCCACTTGTGGTCCTCCAACTCACCCAGGTCTGGAGCTGAGGAGGTCCATGGAGGAGGCGAGGGAGGCCTGGAGTCTCCTGGAGCTACTTGGAGCACCGAGGGAGGTGTTGGAGGTGCCTCCTCCCAGGCTGTGGTGTGCATGGAGAGACCTGGGCAAACTGGCAAAGCGTCCCTCTGCCATCATCCTCAACTCTGGAGATAAAAAGTCAGAAGAGGACTTGAATCACAAGCAAATCACTGCTTCCTACTGCGTGTATTGATTTTTAATGACTTTACTGAGTAGCATGCTCACAACGCAGTTATGTAACCATGGTAACACAAGACACAAGGGTCAGTAATATGATCTGAAACACACAGACACACAGTACTCACTCAGATGAAATGCTGTGATACACGATACACACGTACAGAGAGCCAGTACAGAAAGTGACCCCCCACCCTAACCCGAACCCTCACATCATGTAGACAGAAATACACACTGACACATTAACTGTCATTACATAACACTATATGAGTAACAGGATTCGAACATGCCTGATAGTTGTGTGTAGTTATACACAAAAAGAAGAATTAAAATTGAGAAAACCTGTAATTATACTGTTGAAACTGTGAGAGATTATAAAACCATGTAACCATCTATTCATACAGATTTTAACTGATCAAACTGTATCACAGCAGCTATTTTCTGTTATAATCATACACAAAACATATTTCTGGTTCTGGTACCCCTAGCTACCACTGTAGCTGTACTATTCAAATATCCAGATATAATATTTAAATATGTAAAAAAAGAATATTGCATTAAATTTTCTCCATGTCGTCTTTTAGATTTGATTAACAATGGTATGAAAAGCAGATCGTAGTAATGCAGTTACAGTTAAAGCTGAATGTCCTACCATGCATTCAACACTTTATATTCCAATGAGGCTTTTTTATAAAAAAAGGAGCAGTGCACACAATTTATCTTCTTCTCATGGGACACATCAGATATAAATACAGGTTCTGGAAAATTCCCCTGCTGCATGATGATGACTGGACAGCATGTTATCATCTGCTCTGAATCACTCACCATGCAGCAGTTAATCATCCTGTACACGCTAACATATCATCACACATGTTGGCTGACACTCTGGTTCCTTCCTCATTTGTTATTGTGTCTCTGAACCTGATTATAATCAGAGAAAGTCGGCTGCAGAGAGAGCAGTCCTGCACACAGCTCAGCTGTAACAGAACTGAACTGACAAAAAGACCCAGTCGCACATTTACCAATACAAACAAAAATCATCCATAGCGCTCAATACACACAACAGTTTGAGGAATATATTCTCTTCTCAACATTTTGTCAAATAATTCGCTGTCTGGTAAAATCACATCTTTCGCAAAATTGAAATTCAATAGAAATTCATCCTGATAGATTTGGTGAGTAAACTTTTGTACTTTCTGGACATATTGTATTTTCTTCTACCTTTGTGCAGCGTATCTTAGCATAAAGACCAGAAGAGAAGAAACATACACCTGCCAACATCTCCAAGGACAAGCTGTATCATGTCAGCACGGCAGCTAGATGCCAATATAACCAAGAACAACCAGCATTTTGATGAGTGTGTGAAGCTGTGAGGCCCTTTCTCTAAGTCTAAGGCTTCCTGCCTGCAAAGTAAACAAGCTAACAGTGTAATGAACACAGTTAGGAAAGTGATATTAATCTCCTTATTATAATTCTGGCAAGAAATGAAACAAAAATTTCCCAGAAATTTTGCAGCATTGACAGAGCACAGTGTTAATTATAGGATGTATTGACACACCATGTGGTAAGAATAACAACACATTTGATGTAAAATGGATTCAGAAATGACAAAGACATGTAAAACACAATCAAGCTGTGCTGCAGGGTGCCTGTGCTGTGGGAAGGGTTGTACAGACCGAGGTCACACAAAGCACACAGTTCATTTGTGATTCAAGGAGTTATTGTCATTGCAGCATGTAAAACATGGGATGAAACGAAATTGGTTTCCCCTGGTCCCAGAGCAGCCCGCTTTAACCAGCCTCTGCAGAGCCTTCTTCTCTGCTGCAGAGCAGTTGCCGTGCCGCACGGTGATGCAGGAGCACATGACGCTTTCCGCCACACATCTGTAGAAGGTCTCGCTGAGCAGTCGTGTGTGAGCAGAGTGAACAGGAGGGGGCTCAGCACACAACCCTGGGGGGAGCCTGTGCTGAGGGTGATGGAGGTGGAGAAGGAGACGTCATGGATCTTCACAGACTGCGGCCTTTCCGTTAGAAAGTCCAGGACCCAGTTGCAGAGTGTAGAGCTCAGTCCAAGTGTGGTCAGTTTCTGAACCAGAGTCTGCAGTCTGATGGTGTTGAATGCAGACGTGAAGTCCACAAAGAGCAGGCAAACATAAGAGTCCTTCTTCTCTAAGTGGGTGAGGGCTGTGTGAACCACAAAAGATCTATAGCAACTGACTGTGCAGAAAGTCGGCGACCTCTTTGCACTATGTGCTTCAGCATCCGCTGACCCCTCTCTGTCAGTTTACATGGCCTACCACTTCATGGCTGAGTTGCTGTTGTTCCCAAATTCTTCCATTTTCTTATAATAAAGCCGACAGTTGACTTTGGAATATTTAGGAGAGGAAATTTAAAAACTGGATTTGTTACACAGGTGGCATCCTATGACAGCTCCTCACTAGAAATCACTGAGCTCCTGAGACCGACCCATTCTTTCACAAATGTTTGTAGGAATAGTCTCCATGCCTAAGTGCTTGATTTTATACACCGGTGGCCGGGCCAAGTGATTAGGACACCTGATTCTGATCATTTGGATGGGTGGCCAAATACTTTTGGCAATATAGTGTATGTTTCAGAAGATGGATTAGCTACAGCTGATAGAGCGCTGGCTTAAAGTGAAGAGCTTCCTGACCAGGAACAAACCAGGAACTGCACCCAACACAGAAATAAACTGCTAGATGATGAATGTCAATAAAATGCAAATACAAATTTAAAGAAAGAAACAGCTGCCAGTTGAAGTGACAAGTAAAGTTTACACACACACACACACACACACACTGTAAAACCACTTCAAGTCCACACAGACCTGCGGAGGCATGTTGGGTCAGAGCGAGGATTCCTCTGAGGGACACAACGACTACAGGAGGACCTATTATAAGAGCCTGAGGGATGGTCAGCTGTTTGTGTGTGTGTGTGTGTGTGTGCGTGTGTGGCCCTGACCATCTGCCCGACACACACCCCTCCTGCAGAGGAGAAAGGACTGACTCTCACTGACGCACATGAATACCTTTTCAATTAATCTTATAGATGAATCATACTGTAAGTGAAGGTTTGAGCTCCTTTAACCTCTCCTCTCTCCCGCTTCCATCTACTCCTTCCACATCACGTAGTTCATAATTCTCTGTTTCCAATCGCTCATCTCTCCTTCTTACTCCTTTTCTACTCATTCATCCCCCCCCCCCACAGACACCCCTCCCTCCCTCCATCATGATGTTAGCTCCTCTTTCTTTCTTTTGTCCCTTCATCTCTTGTAATGATGACTCTTTTTTGGGACATTACTCCGCTTTTGCTGTGCTGTGTGTCATCTTCTTTTTAGAGTGTGTTGTTGTGTATCGAGTTAAATGCTAATCTAGCATCAAACAACTATTGTTTCTATGGTTACAAACAGTTTAATATAACCTACCTTCCAGGATGATTTAGTACAGCAGTTAAACTGTTGACAGGAACTATGTTGAAGGTGAACTATGAGTTATTTCCAGCATCCAGGGTTCAAGAAGCAGAAGTCATGTTTCATTCTTCTGCACAGATGATGTTTGATGTCATTGTCACAAGTATTATATTATTTAATGTACTAAAAATGAATGAATAGTAATGCAGTGCAACAAAGTTGAACAAAGGTGAACTACCTGCAAATCCAGCTGCACATTGTACTAAAATAGAAGTGAATAAAGAAGCGAAACAGAGCAAATATTCATCGAATGGAAACATAATGCGAGCGTATCTTAACCCGGCTATAGAAAGAAGTCGTTGGTATGATGTGTTCAATCAAATATGCTCATGGCTGTTTCAAGGAGGGAAAAGACGACTGTCGTACGGGGGAAGATGGGGAAACTGACCATCATGACTTTGTTCATAGTATCCTATTTTACTCTAATGAGCATGAATGTATCATCATTACGCTGTATCGTAACTCCAGATTAGATCAGTACAGATGTTGCTGCCAGTACTTCAGTGTGTTCTCACTTCTTGTAAGTAATTGTAATATTTTGTATCAAAACACCTTCTAAAGAGTCGGCTGTTCAGTACTTGAGTAACTACGTCTAAGCCTGTTTTTTGGTACCTATAAGCATTAGCATTATCACAGTTAATGTGAATTACGTATGTACCATGCTAACCAACAGGTGACGCACAGTGGCGGCGCCCGTCGTTTTTATAGAAGGTTCTGGAGACACTAGAAAACTCTGAGACGTGGTCGGAAAATCAAAAGCCTAGAAAACTTTGAAATGGGAATTTACAATGGAAAAATATAACTTCAGGACCAATGACACCTGCTAGCCAATCAGAAGCCATTTCCTTGACCATGACACGGGAGACAAAATATTTAGTGGTTAGCTTAAACACACACGCACAGACACACACAGACACACACACAACCTTGGGTGGGAAACAAGTGCAGATTAACAGGAAGGGGAAATGGCAGCATAAACATTTAGACAGCAGGCAGCTCATTATAGAGGCTTCATCTCTCTCCTGTTATAACATAACATTCCTGTTAAATTAAATCAAACTAAATGTTTTCATTTAGTTATCACTGTCCAGAAAACCCTCCACGTAACGCATGAGTCAGAAAGCTTTGCTGTTACTCCGCTGAATCAGTCTGAGGACCGATGAAGGAGGTTCAACACGTCCACGCAGGAACA
This sequence comes from Pampus argenteus, assembly GCA_036937835.1. Classification (NCBI taxonomy): domain Eukaryota; kingdom Metazoa; phylum Chordata; class Actinopteri; order Scombriformes; family Stromateidae; genus Pampus; species Pampus argenteus. The sequence continues at coordinate 24,570,184 of CM072870.1, forward strand.
GTTACAGGCTGCAGCTCTGCAGGGAAGACGAACACAAACACCAACAGCTAGTTTCCTCTGCTGGATTAAATAGTCTTCCTGCCATAGCAAGCACACACACACACACACACACACACAGCAGTGCATTAGTGAAACCACCCCTGGCCAGAAGTGAACAATGGGAACAACTGTCACATGGCTGCTGTTTAGAGCCAGCCTTTGTTAGAGCGACAGAGTGTGTCCTACTGCGCTGTGTGTGTGGGTCCACCAGTGTGTGTGTCTGTGTGTAAAGTATGTGTGTAACATATGAATGAGGCTGTTATTAAAGCCCACAGCAGAGATGAGCAGGGTGGACACGTGTTGGAAAACATACTTAGATCTTCTATTTCAGTAAAAGCAAGAATACAACAATGTACTGCATGACATTAAAAGTATTCATGCAGCTTTTGTACAGTAGCTAAAATGAAAATGTCTTTAACCAACCCAGTAATATATAATGAGTTGTTTCCCAAAGTGATAAAACTATGTGCTAATGATGCTAATTTACACACTAACTAAACATTTATGTTATTAACAAATTATTTATGCAGCAGGTCAACCTGTCGTCAAGTGTCCATCAGACAAACGAGATATAACATGCTAATTAGTGAGCGCTTCTCACTTCTAAAGGAAAATCAACGGCTACGTCTGAGACGGAGGCAGGAGGAGGAGGAGGAGGAGAAGAAAGAGGAGGAGGAGGAGGAGGAGGAGGAGGAGGAGGAGGAGGAGAGGCCTTGAGAAAACGTTATCTTCTGAATTTACAGCTCACAGCAGCTTAACACAATGTAGTCTCTGGATGTCGCGATCACCCTGAACGTCTCACATTCAGAAATCTAGCAGTTCAACAAAGTCCTGCCACACATATAATGTACAAGTAGTAAATTATTTAGTATTTAGCCAATCATTGGAGAGAGAAACAATAGCTCTTAATTAAATCATCAATGAAACTCATGCTAATGGCTTTTCTGATTGCCGGATAGTCGCCATGAAAAATAGAGATATAGATTAAATATAGATATAGATATTAAATTCAGTAGTTTATCAATGCTGATGATGATCTTTTAGGTCTTGAGCTGAACAAGTTAGTTATATAATATACTGCTGTATACCTCATAACTGCATGTGAATGAATATACACACACACACACACACACACAAACACACACACAGACACACACACACACAAACACACACACAAACACACACACACACACACACACACAGACACACACACACACACTGTTTAAAGACGTGTTCTCATAACTGAAAGGTCAGAGATTCAATCTGAGCAGCGTTTACTCAACTTGTCAAAGTGCTTCTGAACATCAACATCTTATTGTTCATATTCTAATAATACATATTGACGGATGTGTTAGAGACTGCTCTAGGACTCTTAAACACAGTCAAATCCATAAACTGCATCACAAACAGAACAAATAAACATCCATGAAACACTAAAGCAAACCGAAAACAAGTAAACAAGAAAAGCTTTTGATGAAAGAGCTTATCTGTCATATTTAATTATTTCCTGCTGGGGCTTCACAGCTCACAGCAACCACAGTTACACCCAGTGCCTTGGGATGGCAACTTGCTGCCCAAAAAGTCCCCAGCAGACTCACTGCTGGAAACAGTCCAAGCAACAGGAGAGGGTTATGGTTATGGTTATGGTTATGAATAAACAGCAGCCACAGTGAGAATAATACATACAATACAAGTTTTACATCTTCCACATGATGAAACATCCCCAAGCATCACAGAGAAGTGGCTGCATCTACACACACACACACACACGACCCTTCCTACCTGTCAGTGTGAACAGCTTCCTCTTTCTCCCTCTTGGTTATTATCTGACTTTTAGTCTTCTACACTTGTTTCTAACTTATTCCATGTCAGAGTTTGCTTGACTGACCTGCAGGACTTCACACTCGCGCTCCTTCAGACAGGCAACAACAGGCCCTGCCCTCCTCTTTCTCTCTTCAGGGAGTGATTTGCGAGCATCCAGCCCCTCCTCCTAGTCTACTGTGTTTGGGAGGAGTTTCTTTCTTTTTTAGCAGAGTTGTCTCTCCTGCCCCCCAGCACTGAACTGAACTCCCCTCTGCCCTCCTCCTCCTGCTCCTCCTCCTCCTCCTTCACAGCCTCATATTTCATGCTCCAAGTCTTTTTGTGTGGGACCTCGTACACCGACACCACCAACTGGTGCTCAGAGCAGACTTAAATGTGACCGAGTGTTGAAGCATGGTTGGGACATGTTGGAGCATCTTGAGCTTTAAGGCTAATAATGCAGCGTTCAAGTATGGAAGTAGAAGTAAAGGAGATCTGTGTCATTACATCAGATATGAGGTCATGTTGACTGTGTGTGTGTGTGTGTGTGTGTAGCCCTCAGCACAACACTCTCTCCTGTCTTTGTCCTCATGTTCCTCTGTATTGTCTACAGTTGATAATATCCAGACACGTGCATGTGTGTGTGCATGTTAATGTGTGTGTTTCCTTTTAGACAATACAATGAGCCCATCCTGCTGCTATGAAACCAAGATGATCAGATGGCCCGCATGGACACACACACACACACACACACACACACACACACACGTGAGTCAGAACGACTCTGTTCATGTTAACGTTGTTTTATAGATAGATAGATATACTTAGATAGATATACTTTATTAATCCCAAAAACTGGGAAATTATATACATACATATTCGATGTACATGACTCGTGGTTTTGTTTTGTAAAGTGAAGCCACACTTTTTAAACGTTTACTGCCATTCGTCTTTCACTGCTGATGTGATGTTAGCTCATAGCATTAGCCACATGCTCCATGTAACATTGTCGATGCGAGACGTAGACAGATAGTCCTTCAAGATATGCAGCCACTGTTTGCAACAATAAATATCATATTTCTTGGAAATCAGAATTGTGGAACCGGTTCTAGTTTGGAACCGGTTCTCCATGCTCTACACAGTCATACCTTGATGGCAGGGTACCAACCTGCTCATCGGTCTAACATTCACTCACACACCAATGGCCCCATTATTACATGAATATAACGTAATAACGGACAGCTTCAGGGACGAGGCAGGTTGATGGATGGTTCAGACGTTAGATGGACAAAAAGTCCAAAAAGTGGACTGAGCTGATGAGTTACATGAGTCATTGATGAAAAGACCCAAAATGAACACTGTAAGCTGACAAATTCATTGCTGTAATCAAGTTATTAAAACAGTAGTAACAGTAACAGTGTGTCTCCATTCATGTAATGGATGATTCTGTCATTTCCAAATAAATAAAATAAGATAATTAACTTTGGTTCTGACTGCTCCTGCTTTGGTGGTAAGTATGGTAAGTAAAAGAGCCTGAATCATTAGGTTGACCATCAAATCACTAAATAAATACATTTAGGGACTAACACAGGCTGACTGGTTGCTCCAGCAGACGTGGGAGGAGTAAAAATATCCAAACTGAAGCTGAGTAAATCTCCTGACTGCTATTTCACACAGGCATGTAAAAACCTTTGTCGTGTGTGTGTTTGTGTGTGTGTGTGTGTGTGGGTGTGACAGTGGTATTTCCAGGAAACTGTTCAGTGAGTCAGGAGCGTCATTGAGTGTAATCTGTAATCAACTCCTGACTCACCTGAGAAACGCTTTTAGGAAGGTACAGGTGAAGAATAAAACCTCACTGAAACAGGTTAGATGTTAAATGTTTGTGGTTCTGGTGAAAATAACTGTCCTTTATTTATTTATTTATTTATTTATTTATTTATTTATTTATTTATTTATTTATTTATTAATTTATTTATTTATTTATTTATTTATTTAATGGTTTGTTTGGTCAAAGTTTAATTGGCAGATTTTTCAACAATAAAAATAACTATTATTTTCATCCCTAATCTTACAGTTCTTTTGTTATGTGATTATGATACTAACATTAGATATAGTATAGTGTAGTATAGTAGTATAGTGATAATATACAGTGAGGTTAGTGTCCTCACATACAGTAGTAGCAGAGAAGCATCTGCTCCACTGAGAATCAACCTCTGTATGTTAGACGTTTATACATATATACTGAATTAATTGAACTACACAGGAAACTGAACAGATTCGGGCTTTATCTTCAACATCAGAAAATTTATTTTCAAAGTCACTTCCTGTTAGCGTGAGTCACTTCCTGTTAGCGTGAGTCCTCGGGTCTGTCGGCACCTTGCTGAGTCACTCATTTCCAAACACTGACCTCGAACCATTAAGAGATGAGTTTGGCATCCCCACCTGCATATAATTGGATGTGAGCATTACTACTTTATTACAACTGGTGTAAGCAAAAGTTTCATCCTTTCCTCCCCCTTTCTCCCCCATCTCATCTCCCCCTCGTTCCATCCATTCCTCGTCTCACTCCTCCCTCCCCTCTGTCCTCCTCCTTCACTCCCTCATTCCTTTATGGAGTTGTTCACACACATAGTTGTGTTATCCGTGTGTGTTTCTGATCAGAAAAGTGTGAAGTGTAAACAGTACTGTGTTTAGGCCACTCCTCATTCCTCTGGTCACAGCCTGAGGGTTTCACAATAAAAGTCTATGGAAACATGCAGGTATCTGCATATATCTGTGTTCTGGTAAAAGGTTACTCATGTTCCCGTGTCCTCATGGTTTCTATGGAGCATCAGCTTTCTTCTGAATTATTTTGACAAACATCAACATCATAACATTGTAAAATCCGACACCCGTCATTAAGGGATGCAACACCTCAGACTTTCCAAATGAAGTACTGTTCTGGTGGGTGTTTTTCTGTTTATAGTGGAATTACTATTGATGATCATTTTATCAGGAGGGGTTCATGTACCATATTACACAGTAATGTTGCTATTTGAATATTTCATCTTTTTTAACGAGTCATTATGGTCTCAATCACTAAAGTCAAGTCCTCTAATACACAGAGGTCCCCAGAAAAATGGAGAATAGTTTATTTAGTGTGAATAACCATGAATGAAACCTGAGTGAACATGAGTTTCTCTGTAATTGGTAACCAGACGTGGCCTGATGCACTTCATGGGCCGTACAGCCACACTGCAGATATATCTGACAACCAAAGTCTTTTCAGATGCATTTATCTGAAGTGAAATCCTAGCCAATGAACGTCGAGAACCACTGCTGTAATAAGTGTGCTGGTCTGTTTGTAAATGATTGTTTTGTTAATTAGATTTGACTGTTGTTCAGTGTTATGTAATTACCTGAACGCACGTGTTTCCAAAGGCAACACCCTGCTCTCAGTTAACGGCCTCCACAATGTGCCAACAGTTTTTCTTCAAGTATTTACATATTTCTAGCTCCTCTTATCTCGGATCAGGCTAACTGGCTCTTCCCTGTTTTGACATACGAGAGATAACAGCACCATTGGTGTTACAGACACACATACACTGACGGACAGAAGATGTTTATAGGACACACAGTATTAACAGCAGGTCATGTTGATGGATCCATCACCTTCACAAGGGAGATTATCTCAGCTCATACATCATCTAATATGAACAGGTCATGGGCTTTAAAACCTGCGCATGCAATACCATGTTAATTCTACACAATACTGATAATGATCTATGTTCCTTGAGAGTCAATTTTCATGGATTCATAAATTAATTTTCATATCTTGATATGTCTTGTTCCAAGATGTTGTTTTTCGTTCCCTGGACACTGATCAAAATATCTAAAAGCAAGTTAGTTATCTTGAAATGTGTATATCACAAAAACACAGTTCAGCTTTGAAAAGTCTTGAAGGATGTATTTGCCTCAAGTTCATTAACAATTAATAAAGCTTATTATTCCTGTATAGCGTCACTCATCTTCAGACAGGCTTTTAGTAGTTTGAGAAGCATTTGAATAAAATAGACAATAGCAGAATTAACAGGTTGAAATAATCTGGAAAACAGAAGTCTATCTTTAGACTGTCACCACGGCAACATCACTGTCCACCACCGACACAAACAAACAATTTGCATGAACAGCTGCTCTCACACCATCAGCCGTGTTCAGCAACACGTGTGTTCGGTTTTCAGGAACAGACAGCTTGTACAGCTCACACTGCTGAATGAATGAATGAATGAATGAATGACTGAATGAATAAATGAATGAATGAATGAATGTATGAAAAAATGAATCCAAATATGGAATATGCCAAAGCATTGTGTTCAAAGACAGTGATCCAGTTAAAAAACACTGAAATGTTGAATAAAACTGGATCAAAACAGTCAGATATGACTGTTATTATATTTCCATGTGTAATACCTCATCATGACTGCATCATCATGATCTTATTTACATGACTGCAGATTAAGACAGAAAGCTTTAATTTGGTTTTTAGAGAGTTCGAAGAGTTTCTATTTTGTTTTTGTTATTTTGATTTCTGCATTATTTTAGATTAAATTTTGGATTATATTCACTGGTGTGAATGAATGAAGCTCTTCATTTATGTTGCTGTGAGGAGTAAGTGGAGAGAAACATAACCAAACATAAGCATAGACATTGTAATAATGCTGCATTTACTACCATCAGATATTGTTCTGCAGGGTTGGATTCTGGACTAGACTGACTGGATGTAGTTTTATTGTGCATCACTTTGATTTAAAACAGAAGCACAGAACAGGTCCTGCTGCTGTCAGTTGACTACAGCAGTTGAAGAGAGGACCAATTAATATTACATTAATAAACTCAAGTCATGTGATCATGTGTGCTTCAAATATTTCATATATATATTATATTTTATGTGTTAATACTATGGTGTTATAGACATAGCTTCTAGTTAAAATTACAAACCAGAATGGTTGCAGTTCATCTTTTGAACATAATAAGCATCCACAGCATCGTAGCAACAGCTGAAACTAAACATAACCTCAAACCAAAATGCCTCAAATATGTGAAATATGAGCGTACGTGTGTTCTGCCGATTTCACCCTCTAATTGTTCTAATTGGTGCATCTCTACTTCTCTGCTGCATTTTAATCCCTGCCAACGAGGAAAGTACCTGGTACACACACACACACACACACACACACATACATACACAGATTCCTATTCCAGACATGTAATCATATACTATAGTCAAAGATGAATTTAATATATGCCTGGATGCAGAGTGTGTGAGTGTGATGATGTGTGGTGTAGGGTTGGGTTAGGGTATGTGTGTGTATGTGTGTGTGTGTGTGTGTGTGTGTGTGCAGGATACCATTAGCTGAACAAATGTGGTCCTTGTGTTAATGATAGGGGTGGCAGACAGTTAATACCACAGTAGTTGTTGACTGAGGTCACACAGTGAACTCAGGAATGTAAAAATGTTTTTAAAGTGGTAATCTGTGAACAGCTCGTCCCATGTTTTTGGTGCCCATCCTTCATCACTCACAACAACATTCATTGAGGGTGTTCGTGTGGACAGGTCGAGTTTCTATAGGTGCAGCTATTTTCTTTTCATTATTCATAGTCGAGCAACCTTGTGGCTCTTTGGATAGCAATGTGGCTTTTCATCTAGTGCCAGCAAAAGGCCTTTAGGTAACATGCTAACTAAATGTATTTTGACATGCAAAATTTTGAGTTTTTTAACTTTTGCTAAAAATCATTCACAGTCAGAGTAGTGTGCACACTGTGGATATCAAAGAAAATGTGTGTCTCGTATGTTTCTGCCTTTAAATGTCCACAAGTCCAATGTTCCTGTTACATATTCGCTTCAGAAGATTGATTGATTTCTTCACTTGTTATAAACTGGAGTCTGAAACCCAGACAACACTTGGATTTCACAGAGTAATGCATGGGAACCTGAGCAAACAAAGCAGCCTGCCACACACACCCACACACACACACACACACACACACACACACAGACACACACACACACACAGTGATTAAAGTGATTAAACCCAGCAGGCCTACCTTAGCGCTCCTCTCCTCACTTACTGACAACTATGGAAGTGTGTGCATGTGCATGTGCGTGTGTGTGTATTGTCCTCCAGCAGACTACCCCCCCCACCACAGACCCCCCCAGGCTTATGCGTGTCTTTGCATGACACTAATGCTATCCATCTCTGTCTCCGTCTCCGAGAGGTGAACGTTTGGGGACTCAAACATGGAGCCAGAATCAACAACCTGATGGGACAGATAACGACAAATAACGTTTGCTTAACCGTGTGTGTGACTGCCTGTGTGTGTTTGAGTACCTCTCCTCCTCTCTCGCTCCTGGAGGAGGCGTAAAGAAGTGAGGAGGTGCAGACGGTGGAGGTTATTGTGGACTCCGAGCTCCAGGAGGTCACACTCTGAGAGGTGGAGCAGGTCCTAGAGAACATAAACAAAAAGCTTGAAGTTACTCTGCAGTGGTAATAATCCATGCATACATGCTTAAATGATGCTGCCCTACATGAGATCCTGTCAACTCAAATACATGATCAATATGTTAGTAATGATCTAGAAACAGTAGCAGCTCTCTGAAGCTTCAACTTGCTGAAGCTTGTTCTCTCAGAACGGCTGTAGAACGTTCTCCATCACAACATGAGACCCATAAGTTGAGTTAGATTGACTTATGGGACGATGGAAGTTACGAAACACTCACTCTGTCTAGACTGGTTGGTGGCTCCAGTGCAGCTAAAGACAAATGAGACCCTTGGTGACCTCCTGTCCTCCTGAAGTGTGCCACCTCCTCCCCTCATCCTGCTCCTGTCATTACAGCGTTTAAACACACAAACTAACACAACCCACCTCGCTTCAGCCCTCACTGTGGAATTAATGGAAACCACCCAGTGAGGGAGTCAAACACACAGTCTTTGAACCCAGCCTTGTACAATAACGGACCTTCACACACACACACACACATGCACGTGTAAATGACACACACACACTGTGTCATCACAGGACGCTCCCAGCTCAAACCAAGGCCTTGTTGTTTTGGTTCTCTTAGTTCATCACAAACACTGCTCTATTTAGACTACACACACACACACACACACACACACACACACACACACACACACACACACACACATACACACACATACAGTGGGCAATCTCATAAACACACACACACACACACACACACAACAATAACTCTTACAGCAAGTTAGAAATTATACATAGATCCACAACCACACACACATACCTGCATACAAACGCAGCCAACTGCACACAAACAAATACACAAAGTCCCCATACACACATGCACACACACACACACACACACGCACACACATGCACGCAATACAAACACACAGCTGGTCAATGTGCAGCTCAGTAATAACATGCTAGTAGGTTAAAGAAGACAATGCTGGTTCTGCTGATGTTAACGTGTGTCTCTGTGTGTGTCTCTGTGTGTGTCTGTGTGTGTGTCTCTGTGTGTGTCTGTGTGTGTGTCTCTGTGTGTGTCTCTGTGTGTGTGTGGTGTATCACAAGACTAATCTATCTATCTAATCTCTGAATCGACCCCCTTCCCTCCATCTCTTCTCATCTGCCTTTGCGTGCAGCAGCAACTTGACATGTTTTCTTTATCCAGATCCTGAGTCGCTGCAGCAGTGGTGACGTTGGTTTTGCTGTGTGTGGATGAAAAGACACTCAGTCCCATATAACAGAATAAACCACGTACTGCTAGTTACTCTGTGTGAATGCAGTCTAAGTCATTAATTCAGGGTAACAATAGCAGAATTTATCCAAATCATACTGTGGTTTTGGGAATGATTTCTGTGCAGAATTAAATATACAATTATTTTAGTGCTTTCTGAACTTGTCAATGGTGCATTTAAGGACGCTAAATATGAATCTACAACAAACAGTTAGGGTTGAGATGCCTTTTGGACTATGTGCCTTTTACCCGCTGCCAGTGTTGATGATGATGGTGGCTGAGTTGGTTTTACCACAGACAAGCAGCCTGGATGCCTAAGAAGCACTGAGCTGGATATTGTTGTTATAATGTCCACAGAAAGGTTAGTAACACTGTGCTGACCTCATTATGCTCAGAGGATGGCATGACTGCTAGTTCTCATGCTGCTATCGCTGCAAGTAGTCTGTAGATCATGTTTCTATTTTAGACCACCTCCAGAGACGCCGTTATAGTGCACATTTACATTTATAGTACAATTGTAGTTAAGCTTGGCAGCTTTAATTTACATTTCTTTTCCTCGTCTTTTCTCACTAATAACACTCATCTCATCGTCTTATTGGCTCAGCTGGATATGTTATGTATTGTTTTTTAACATGTATTGTGGTACCTCGGTATGAAGCATCATTAATTGTATGTCTAATTCCCGCCCACATTTCCCACCAGATCTGACTCAGCTGCTCTAAATGCAGTCGGTTTGAGTAAATTAAGTTCTGTGTCAAAAAACACATAACATATATATTACATATACTACACTAAACAGTAACTGCAGAGGCGTAAGTACTCAGCTGCAGTTCAGGGAGGACAGATAACTGTGACTATTTCCTGCTAACTTTACTCAGGAACAGACGCTACTGTGTAGATTGTGTTGTTCATGTTACCTCGACACCATCGTATTCCTGCTCCAGCGCTGTGCAGTACTGAGGCAGCCCCAGCTGGCTCAGCCATCGGGAGATAGACTGGTGCTTCATGGTGACACACACACACACACACACACACACACACGCTCCCTGAAAATGGACAAGGAACAGCAGATCAACAGATTAGTGTAATCAATAACTATCCGAACAAAAAAAAACAAAATGTTGCCAAAACAAAACATATGAAACTTGTATGTTCAAACATACAATGTATGTGTGTGCCCCCCAACCAATCACATTAAGTGATGTCACAGAGATACACCCCCCCCCCCCCCCCCCCCCCCCCCCCCCCACACACACACACACACAGCGCAGGCTCTTCTGTCAGTCATATCAATCTAATCTATGAGTGTGTCATTGTGTAGCTTGGAGAAGTCTTTCTTTCAGTATATGGACTCTACGTGTTTAACCTGATGGAGAGACCGAGGTCATTCAGCACAGTGAATCACCTCTGTGACCTTATACTGCGTCATTTATTTAATATATGATGTGAAGAAGCAGAAGGAATCGTATAAAGAAGGTTCTTACTGTTCTTCAGAGGTTCTGCTGGTACCAAACACTCCTCTGTCCTTCAGATTCTTTACACATTAACCCTACAACCATATGCAGCACTAATTACAGGAAGTTGAGGCCCTCTTATTACCTTATTAACCATTTGGCCCCTTAATAACCTTGTTAACTATAAATCCATAACTCATAGAACATCAGATACCACAACTGTATATAAAACATTTACTGTACCAGACATCTGAAGGAGCCTGCACCGTGTCTGCACTCATACATGACGTCAATACATAACCGTGACCTACAGTATGATGGATCTACACATGACGACCTACAGTAGAGCTGGTCGGACATTCGGATCGTACTCAGATGTCACCTATGTGACGTGTGAAGTGACGTGTGTGTAGTTACTCCCACAGATCACAACATTAGGGGCCAAACACTGATTTAGCTCATGTGGTAGATATTAAAAAGATGTTCACTAAAAAACAACTTTTATTCTCTTAAATACTGTAGTCAACTATATTTTATTTTTATTTAGTTTTTACAATTTGATCTTCGATTCTTTAGCAACTCTAAAACATACGAGACCGAACATCAGTATAAAACTATACTATCTGCAGACTAGTTGCAGATTCATTCTGTTGATTGACGAATTGATAAATTAAGTAATCATTGCTGCTCTCGTTACATTTCAGTCAACTGCTGTTTCACTTTCACTCATTTAAAGGACTATCACGTAAGATTTTCCTCCATGTGATTCTCATTAAAATCTTCTATCAGGTCCTGCAGCCTTAACCAGAGATGCCAATGAAACCTGCGTAGACCACACCCTGTCTGCCTACAACACACATATCAGGACCTTTCACTGCATCTTTCAGCCAGATGATACATGGAGCCACGGAGCAGATTGTCATTTTATAGCACTGAGGTTTTCCATTGATAAAGTGAGCGGTTTAGCTCGTAACGTTTCCAAAGGGCTCCACATGGCTGCTTTAAACCTCCTGAAAGATCACAGAACATTTCCAGACACACAAACGAACACTCAGTGGAAGGAAACCAGTTTAAGGAAGCTACAAACTATCTGTGAGATGAAAAGGGAAAAATGCATTTTCTGTATGTCCTTTGACACAACTCAGTAGGGATACCCCCAGCTGGCCAAAGGTTTGATCACTACTGGAGGACTTGTCTCTTTGTTTAAAGGAAGTACACGTTCCTATTAGCGCTGACAGCAGAGAAGAAGTCAGCACTGAGGAAACTGAAGTTCACCAAGCAGAAAACTGAACCTCTGCTTTCTCCCTCGAGGGTTCGTCTTCCTGTCTCTTCTTCTCCCTGTTGGTTTGACCTCAGCTGTTTCCCATGACCACATTTCTCTGGAGCGCCGTCATAGCGTCCATTTATTGTAGGGTATAAATAGACCTATCCCAGCATCCCACTTACTGAATAACAAAACAGGCTTGGCTATTTGACAGATACTTACCAGATACCAAAGCAAGCACTCTCTAATGCCAGGTCTGGCGACCTCCTTCAGTCCAAGGCATCCGTTTTCCAATCACATTAGACGAACACAATCCAACCAATTGAATTAAGCTGCAAAAATAACATCAGCATCACCACCAAGCCAGTTTCAGCTCTTGTCACTGGGCCAGGCTGCACAGCCTCTGACTTACAGCCACCACTTCTGACCCATAATTGATTTTCAAGGTTGATATATTTGAGAGTTTAATATTCAGCCAATAATTATTTGAAATAAACATTACATGCAATGTATTTTGATGAGGATTCATTAAACATGTTTTTACTGAATTTTAACCAACAGTATTTGACCAGCGCTCTCTAGTGGATAAAGTCTGTAATGGAGACAGTTTCTGAACACTGAGCACTTCTTGTTACTTACGGTGCTCACTGGAAGGATACGGCTGATGATTTTCTATATTTTTCTTATTGTCAACAAATCTCATGTGCAGAAACAAGCCAGCAGTGAACTTTCTTTAACTTGGAGTTTGCAGTGAATTTCAGCCACAAATCTTTGCATCACATCGAAAACAAAGCATGATATCACATCACATCATCGAGCATGTAATATCCAATAACACCCACGTTTGTTATTCTCTATTAGGTGAAATAAAAATATGATATGAGCACAGAAATGAAGGAGAGACCCTCAACCTCTCCTGAGCTATTTCTGAGGTTTGAATATGAACATTTGACAGAGGTGGAATATGACTGTCTCCCGGTGGTTGTGTGCTTGCCTTGAGAACATGTCTGAAGCTGTCTGAATGTGTTTACCTGTAGGTTACACTAGAAGCAGCTGGAATATGACAGAGAAGAATATTTCAGTGAGGATCAGGTTAGACTAATAAATAACTACTGATTTTACAACGAGGAGGCAGTTCATGATCCTTTTAAAACCTCCTATTTTTTCTTCCTTTCTTTCACCTCCTAACTCCTCTTCTTTGCTCATCTGTGGTTTCTACCTCTATTTCTGCACTTCCATCCTTTTTTGTCTCTTTTTGTTCGTCCTTCCAGCTTTCCTACGTCTCTTCATCAATCCCACACTGTCTTTCCAGAAAGTTTAATAAAGAGTTAGAGCCACAACAAAGCTGCCTGCATTTGGTGCACGTGTGTGTGTGTGTGTGTGTGTGTGTGTGTGTGTGTGTGTGTGTGTTAAGGGGTTTGTAGAATTGACAACTTAATGAAGTGATCTTGTTTTACATACAGGTGGATATCAAACATGGCTGGACTTGCAGCTTAGTGGCCACACAGCAGCACACAAGCAGCTTATTTGTGTGAAATGCTAGATGACTATTATCACACTGCACCACCATAGCAGCAGTTTTCACTTGGATTGTTGCCTCCAGGAGGTATTTCTCTCTGAGGCTGATATCCTGCTTTATTAGCTATTTAAATAGACGCGTCTAGTATTTCTTTTACAAGCCTGGAGAGAAACAGGAAAATACTTTGGCAGTGTAATTTAACCCCATAAAATTATTCATTCTCCAAGTCCCTCTCCTGTACTTTCACTCTGATATTATCACTAGACTGCCAGTTATTAGTATGATATTTACTGTGGATCAATATGAAGATGTATTTCATCCTAAAAACATCACACTAAGGTTTGTTCAGGAACACTGAAGTTCTTTAATATGTCAGATTTGATGATTAAAATGTTCAATTAAGAAATATTACTGTCTTGACAAGAACTCAGGTTATGCATTGTAACCTGCTTTGGAGATTTAGTACACAGCCTGTTGATAACTGCTCAACGACAGCAGATGGGGGAAAGACGGAGGTATAATTTGCATGACTCAGCTCTGAGGTAAGGACATTCCTACAGCTGCCTCTCTGCACATCTCAGCAGCATCTCCGTTTATCTGAAGAAGCTACGGAGAAGGTCAGGTCCCTCCATGACGCTTACAAAGTGAGAAACACATTCATGCAACTCCACAAAAGAGAAATCCATAATATGGTCAAAAAGGTTCTTCAAGTAAAAAGAGTCACTAAAAAGTACAAAAACTTTTTTAAAGAAGTCAGTTTCATGTTGCATCACAGAACATTTATAAACCAGTTTATATAAGATGGACCAGCAGATGCTTTTATAACTGTAATCATCACAGAGTCCACTGTTCAACCAACAGATAACCTACCTTGTGTGAGAGATGCAGCCACAGGCGGTGCAGCGGCTGCTGCATGCAGCGGCACACTGCTGAGGATGTAATGCAGTTGATGCAGGAGCCGGTTACAGCATTAATTACAGAAGACTCCTTTAGACACGTTGTTACTGCAAAGTTTCAACCAGCGACGCAGAAACGGCAAAAGTCATCAAATCACCTCAGCTGAAAAACACCACAAGCCTGAAGGACCTGTCAGCACCGAGAGAGGGAGGGGGAGGGGAGGAGAGGGGAGGGGGAGGTGGGAGGGGGACAGGGAGAGGTGGGAGGGGGACAGGGAGAGGGAGAGGGGGACGGGGAGGGAGGGGGAGGGAGGGGAAGAGGGAGAGGGAGAGGGGAGAGGGAGAGGGAGAGGGAGAGGGGGGAGGGAGAGGGGGGAGGGGAAGAGGGAGAGGGGAGAGGGGAGAGGGGAGAGGGGAGAGGGGAGAGGCGACAGGGAGAGGGAGAGGGGGAGGGGGAGAGGGAGAGAGGGGAGGGAGATGGAGATGGAGGGAGGGGGAGAGGAGGAGAGGGGAGGGAGGGGGAGAGGGAGAGGGAGAGGGAGAGGGAGAGGGAGAGGGAGAGGGGGAGGTGGGAGGGGGACAGGGAGAGGGAGAGGGAGAGGGAGGGGGGAGGGGAGGAGGACAGGGAGAGGGGAGGGAAAGGGAGAGGGGAGGAGGACAGGGGGAGGGAGGGAGGAGGAGGAGAGGTGAGGGAGGGAGGGGGGAGAGAGAGAGCGAGGGGGAGGGGAGGAGGACAGGGAAGTGAGGGAGGGCGGGGGGGAGGTAAGGGAGGGAGGGGGAAGGCCCCCCTGTGGTGTTTTTCAGCAACTGCATCAACTGGAGTAGAACCTGAAAACATCCAGTAAAAAACTCTGCATGAAACATTGTACTGCAGTAGAAGTACAGAAGTACTATGAGCTTCATGTACTTATAGTACTTATAGTACTTATAGTAATGTTTTCATTGTAGAATATAAAATATTCTACGATAATATATTTAATTTCCTACTACTAATAAAGTTATTGTTTCTTTATTTAAACATTTGTCAAACATGATAATTACATTTATTATGAATATGAAAGAGTGAAAACGTTGTTTTAATGTGAAAAATCCGAATAATGAAAAACCCTGAAGAAGAATATTAACGGCAGAAACGTCATCCAATGACAGCGAGGAGGGGGCGGGCTCTCGGTGTTGTGAGGGACTGTAACTTCCGGCTTTGCGACGTGAAAAGTGACAAACAGAAAGCAGCACGAGAGGGAAACAACATCTGCAGCTGAAGCAGGTACAACACAAACAAACAAACAAACAAACAAACAAACAAACGCGATGTCTCTTGTTGTCTTTAAATACGTTTCATCTGTCGACGACAGTGATAAACATGAAATATGTTTAACATGAAAACCTGCTGCTGCTCACAAGACTCACAAGGCATGTGATATAGATTAGAGCACACACACACACACACACACACACACACACACACACACACACACACACACACACACACACACACACACACACATTTGTTAAACCTGTCTTTATTTGTTTACTTCAGGATACTTTAATAATTTAAAACATTTAATATTGTCGTTGTGTTGACTGATGTTTACCTCTGTAGATATTTACTGATATTAAAGGACGAGTTCACATGTTTCCAGTGTGTATAAACCAGTCAGCAAATGAACAGTGAACATGTGTTCTTGCTGTAATCATCCTCCTGTTCATACTGACCATTAGATCCCTTCATAATACACTTACAATGGAAGTGATGGAGACTAAACCCACAAACATGGATTTAAAGTTTATGTGAAGCTAATATGAAGCTTCAAATCCAGCAGATATGTTTCAACGTTACAGTGTTTTTAGAGCCAAAGTCCCTCTTTTTGTTCCTATACTTCCACCACAGCTCAACAGGGAAACACAAAGAGGGAATTTGATGCTAAACAGACTGTAAATGTGTCAGATATCCACTTGATATGACTAACTCACACTGATGAAGCCTCAGAGAAGCTTCACATCTACTTTAAATGACTGTGTGGACACACTGTGGATTTTAACCTCCATCACTGACACTGAAAGCACATTTGAAGCAGATCTTTGAACATCAGTATGAACAGGAGCAATGATTACAGTCACTGTTCATATGGACACCTGGATGTCTTGACAACCACATGTGTTTTTATGTGAATTCATCACACACACAGTGATGTGTGAATTAATTAACTGTGAAAGGAAAAATGTGTTATACATGTAATATTGCATGTGAAACTGAAAATGTGAAAGCTTTTAACCACATGGAAACATAGATGTTTGGATTCTTCTCCATAAAACAATCGATTTGGTCTCAAATGTGATCTGCAACATCCTGACAAGCCCGAACATCCAGACACACAGAACCATCTTCAGACATCATGGAGTCAGACTGACGATACAAGACAGAAGACTGAGATGCTGAAATGTTGTATGTGATCAATGCATGACTCTAATAAAAACTAAAGTGCTGTTTTAAATGTGTCTTGTTTCTTGCAGGTGTCCTGCTGGATGAAACAGTGAAGTTAAAGGATTTCTTGCCATAAAAGCACCATTAAAAGAAGAGAAAACAGCATTCAAAGGCTCATAAGCATTTCCACTCTAGTGGATTTAATCAGCTCAAACATGGTGCACGTCTACAACTGCCATCCTTTCGCCTCACAGCAGATAGTACAGGTCAGTGGAGCCTTCTTCATATTGATTCGAAGCATGTAATCAATAATCGCAGCTTGTTTCCTTCTCAGGTGGAGCAGGAGCCTCGCCTGGTCTGCTGTGGAGGTGGAGCTCTGTTCGTGGTGGCCACTGGAGGATGCAAGGTTATTTTTCTTTTGTTTAGTTATCTGTTGTGTACGTAATTGCAGTATTGATCCTTTATTAACAAACACATTTTGTTGTGATCTACATTTTTGTGAATGTACTGTTATCGCTGTCTTACTACATATTATATGTTGTCAAATATAAACACAAATTAAACAGAATCCAGATGTCGATGCAGAAGAGGAAGATGTGAATGAGACTCAGACTTTTAGACTAAAATGATTTTAAATATCTTTAGTTTGACTATTTTACTTACTATGATACTTTTCCACAATAATTGGGCAAAAAGCAGATGCATTAGATCAATCTGAAACACTTAAATTCTCCACTGACACTCAAAGGATGAAGGTATATTCTGTCATGTGCTAATTAACACAGAGATATACAACTGTAGCTGTAGTAACTGTAGTAGTGAAGTCTGATACCTCATTGAATGTATGAAGCTGTGTATATCAGTGTAACCTCGTAGAAACAAACAGGATGTCTGCAGATTGTTTGGATCACAGCACTCAGTTCTTATGAGATGACCTTTTTCTACAGTAGGATATACAAAAATCCTTGTGGCTTTACTTGTGTTGTGTTGTAGGTGGAGGCCTACAATCTGGAGCTGGAGGGCTGCCCTCTCATCTGTCGCTTTGCCACCATGGGCACTGTGAGGAACATGCAACACAGCAAAATAGGTAAAAACACGCGTCCTTGGATTCAATATGTGAGGGTCAGTAGTGATCAGTGTGGAGAAGGGCAGACAGAGACTTTCCTGCTGCTTCGTCTCTCCTCCCCCTCATCTAGGAGACTACTTGGTGACCATTGAGGAAAAGAACAGCGCCACCTACCTGAGAGCCTACACCAACTGGCGCTACCAGGTACACACTGACATCATCACTGAAAATGATCCAAACCAGGAACCTGAGATGAGGAGACGATAACTGGAGTATAATTATAAAAGTTTTAAATAAAGTTTATTGTGATTACGTATTTCTTGCCCTCTTTTAGGCAGAGGAAAAGGCCCGTGTCGGGGTGCGCTTATTGGGTCACCTGCTGCGTGGGGCGTCTCTGCGGGGCGGAGTACAGATGGAGATCATTGAGATCCCCATGTCAGAGCGTCCCGTCGCCGTAGCGTGTTGCTCTGTCACAGGTGACCTTCTGGTCGGCTGCCACAAGTCTCTGGTTCTGTTCACTTTGAGGAGACAGAACCAGCAGAACCTGGTAAGAATCCAGCTGCTGATCTTGAACCTCTGAAATATTAAAGCTGTTTGATTTTTATTGCATCTTTAAACTCTAAAATATCCTCATTAATATAATAAAGATCTTATTTTTTCTTCAGGTTTGTGTCCTTTATATATTACCTGCTGTATTTTATAGAAATGGACTCATATGCAAAGAGCAAATGTTTTAGTGGCCTGTTTTTTTCTTTCTGTGGACAGCAGAGTCTTCAGAGCCCCGCGTCAAACACTCAGCAGAGCTCCAGTCAGAGTCAAGGTACCTCAGAAATGTGAACACACAATAAGTCCTCACAAAGAAAACAATCTTCATTATTTGTACACCAAAACTACAGGAAAAACTGAGTTATGTAACACAGCCGTGATGTGTACTTGGTCACCAATGTGTTCCTAAACTATGCAGATAGTGAAAGGAAACGGGTCACAGATTTAAGGGTCTGTGATAAAGCAGACTGTTGTGCTTCTTGCTCCGACTAATCGGACTCTCTTCTTGCTCCAAGGTCAGACCTCAAGTTCAAACCAGAATCTTTCCTTTCTGGACTTCGAACGCTCCATCATCCTGCATCTTCCAGGAACAAAACCTAAACAGGTACTTTGAATCTTTGAATCTTCTAAGTAAATAACATTCCTGCTGACTGTTGTGATCCCAACAGCTACTGTGCATATAACAATATAAGTGCTTCATATACACATTTCTAACAAAAGTCATGATGCACAGAGATACTGAGATACTGCTAAATGATTATGTTATTAAGCTATCAACCTATGTGTTTCTCCAGAGTCAACAACAAAACTCATATTATGCTGTTAATGTTGTTTTGCATGATCTTCTCATGTTACCATCTCATCATACTGCGCAGGACTGAACAATGACAGTTTTCTACGTTTTATTTTTTATTGAACAGCAAGTAAAAGTATTTCAAGTGGTAATCAATGATAGGAAGAAAGCTCCTAAAATATTTTTGGTGGCTACACAAACATAATAGCCGTTTTCATATAACTAATAGAATTGAAATTCTGTGGCCTCGGTTATTGGAACACAACCCCTAGGTGGCGCTGTGTGGAGGATATGTGGCAGTGCAGTCAGACCTGGAGGTGCTGGTAATGAAACTGGATGCTTCATCTGAACCTAAAACCCTGGAAGAATCATCGGACTCACGTAAAAGTGGTAACAACACACAAAACATCATCATCACTTGTTGGGTTGTGGTTAGTTTGTCAGTGACATCACAAACTCACCTGTCCATCTATCATATTGACCCTCAGTGTGTGTGTGTGTGTGTGTGTGTGTGTGTGTGTGTGTCAGCTGATTATCTCGAAGACCAGACTGACTTTCTGCTCCTTCCGAGACACCAGGAGTTGCTCGGTGAGCGAGCAAAAGACTGCGACATCGCTGTCAGTGTTGAAAAGACCGGGCTGGAGGACAGAGGACAATACACGCTGTCCTATGTGCTCTTCAGGTGTGATTTATTTTAATTAATAAGGTGGTTTTCTCCTTATATCTTCACAGTGAGGTTTGTTTTTGCTGAGTATATTCAACCTGTGTGTTTTCTCTCCTGCAGGCGTTTCACTCCAGACTATTTCCAGGGCTGCAGTGTGGAGGAGACGCAGCTTCACTCCCTGCAGCTCCACCCGATGTTCACCAGTGAGTACAGGATGCAGTGAGATACTAAACCCACTCAACCTGATATGCTGTAAATTAGCCATCTCTCAGTTGTGAGTCTGTGGCCTGAGATTTGCTACTGTCTCAGTGCATTTTCCTTTTTAAAGATGTTAAATAAGAAACACTGACTGCAGCCCTTGTATCATGAAAATGAAACCTGATTCTATGACTTTCTTGTAGATCATAATCCATATATGGCAGAAAAAAGGAAGATTCTTCTTTTAAACTGTAATTTGCTTTGTGTTGTCTGTCTCCATCTTTATGTCTTTATGTCTCCATCTTTATGTCTTTATGTCTCCATGTTTATGTCTTTATGTCTCCATGTTTATGTCTTTATGTCTCCATGTTTATGTCTTTATGTCTCCATGTTTATGTCTTTCTGTCTCTCTCCAGGTAACCAGTCGGTGTCTCTTGATGAACCAGCATGTGTCTTCTGCTTCTTCTCCCTTCCCACCGCCGGCTACCTGTACAGTCTGAAAGGTGGAGTTGAGCTTCTCTCAGCCTATCAGTATCCAGAGAAGGTCCTGGAGGCGGTGCTAACAGACCATCTGCTCCACGTCATAACCAAGTACGTCTGCTTAATGTAGAAACCAGTGTGTGTACACTGAAGTCAAGTATCATAGCTTTGCACTGAAAGTCTGGACACGCTACACTCGTCACCACATGATACGAATATGTAATATATTCCTAATTTTAATGTTTAGGCTTCTGAAAATGAAATGATTTGTTTTAAGACATCGAACACAGTAAGACTAAATGACTTAAAATATACTACATCTGTAAGTAGAGCCGAGTAGAGCTGGGAAATATGGTTTCTGCTGAAAGATCTTTAATTATCACTCAGCTGTATAGTTTCTGTTTGGCATGCAGCACACGAACATGTGTATTTATTTCTGTTTGTGTGTTAGGAGTGCACTGCAGTGCTTCACAGTGCGCTGTGCAGCCGTTGCTGCCCGGATTGAAGACCCTTACATCGATACGACCATGAGGGTATGACCTTAAACCCCACGCTACGCTACTGAACCAGAACACACACAAGTATCTTAAAATGTGTGTGTGTGTGTTTGAAGGCCTGTCCACCCTCCACCCTTGAGGTGTGTGCGCTCAGGATGCAGCTGTTCATTGGCCTGCGCTCAGTGTGTGTCTTCGGCCGCCATGTTGTGCTGCTCTCCACTGCCGACACGGAGACGTCAGAGGACACCGAACGCAACTCACAGCGCAGAGGCCTGTATGTCACACACACACGCAGTACACACACGTTAATATATGAACGCATGACCACGATGCTATATTGAAGATAGCTTTCAGTTTTAAATCCTCCATCGAATATGTCAACAAATACCTCCCCGTGGCTGCAGGAGCGCTAGTGATAAATGCATTTATGAACCAATTTACTGTGTGTTGTGTATTTTAGCGAGTTGAAAGAACACACCATGCTGACGGGTATTTTCCTGGCGGTAGGAATCGATCCCGCCACCACGCCGGCTCTGGAGAGCCTTCTGTCACGCCCCTTCCTGTAAGACAAACACAGGCTCAGCCTCAGTTGTCACTTCCAAGCCGAGCTGCAATGCCACAACCTCCAAATACTGACCTTAGCAGATGTTTGGGCTCTGTTTCACCTTTAATGTCACAAAACAAAAAGCTTTTTTCTCACAGCTGCTTGTTTGTGTTTTTGCATTTGTCACTGAAACCAATAATTATGGAGAAAGTTTTTCTCCACTTTCTAAAAGTTGGACACAAGTTGAACATGTCAGGATCATCTCTAACCCTGTTTGTATAATACAATAAGGTAAAAACAGAAATCTCCCGTCTGACCTTCAGAGCTTTCCAGTGAATTAAGGTCATTTCAATTTAAAGCATCCACCGTCCACAAATGTCTCGGGTTTTGTGGGTTTGTTGTTTTGTTTTGTATTGCATCAAGTTTCTGAGAAATAATCATATTTTATTATTTAAGATATAGCTCCAGTACAGCTTTCAGTAACCTTTTCTGATGTTAAAGGTCCTGAAATCTCGTCTCGGTTTTACCTCCAGTAAAGATGTTTACACCAGGACACTGGGCCTAAAACATTTAAATTTCTGTTTGACTTTGCAGCTTGGTCTAAAAGTGATAACACTTCCTGTTTTAATCCCCAAACCCAGCCAACCATAACCTGCCTAACCGCCCTCAGAGTCTGTGCCTCCTTGTTCCTAAACTAATCATGTTTGGAGTGAAATTAAAAGAGCTGTTTTACATTTTACTCTGTGCACTTAACCAGCTAACATATTAAAAAACATATTTACAATATTAAATGATACAAGCATGTTTGGGTTGAGATTATATTGCAGTACAGTAGCACCATAAATAGAAATGCCTTTTAGCATTTTAGCATTTGTTTTGGTCTACAGACATCCGACTGGTTTCAGAAAGTATCCTGCTGAGCTAAACAGGTTTTCCAACCACCATTTGCGCTCTAACTTTAGTGCTGGCAATCTCTGGAGAGTATGATGCAGATAGTACACATTATAACGGTGAACGGCGTTCTCTAATAGTTTCTAACACATGTGCAACTTCAGCTGTAACATATTTAATATCCACAAAGACAACCAAACATGCTCACAGTAGAAATAAAAGACAAAAAATAAAGATAAAGAACAGCAGAAGAACTTAAGAACTGTTGTTGACATTTTAGGAGTTTCCTTTAACTTTAATGTAACTTTAAAATAGAAAGTGTGGGTGAGTATGACATGAGAGATTTGAGGATTTCAGGTTTGAAGATTATCTTAAACATCTCTCAATAGTCCACATCTGCACAAGTTTTCACTTCATGTCTGTGTGACCTCTGACCTCAGGAGCAGGAAGTGGACAATCTCTTCTCCTAAAGAGAGCAGCTCGGCCGGACATGGATGGAACCTATATGTGGTTGACACCGTGTCCCCCATCACACTCTACCAAGAGATGGTAACACAAACATTATCACGTGAATAATAACGTGCATATCGATATTAATATGGTTAGCTGCAGCCGTATGTTGTAGGACTCAGAGGTTCTTTTGCAGTGTAGATGTGTCTGTCTCTGTGTGTCAGGTTGAATACAGCCAGCGTTACGCAGAGACCAACCCGCAGGCCCAAAGTCTCCAGCACCTCTTCAGTGAAGCTCACCTCCTCCTCCGCGCCTCCTTACTGCAGAGTAGCAACCCCGAACCCGACCCTGCAACACCTGAGAGACAGAAACTGGAGGAGGCTCTCAGGGAGAACTGTGCTCATCTGGGAGACTGTTTCAGCAGGTAAAACACACACACACACACACACTCAGTATATCTATCACTCTGATTCAAACTTAGGGAATAGAACTATATGTGTTTATATATGTATAGTTTGTTTGTTTGTAGGTATTTATGCATATATTGTGATATTTCTTCATGCCTGACACTGAAGTCCTGTTTCTTTTCCTGTCTGTAAGGGGCAGCCAGAAGGACTGTCACCTGGCTTTGCCCTACTATAGGATGTCTGGTCTGTCAATCACAGAGATCATGGTCAGGAACCGCCCCCTTCCCAGCAGCCCACACTCCTACGGCCCTGGCTTCTTATTTTACCTGAGGCATTACCTGTTAGAAGAAACGGAGCAGAGCCTTAGTCAGGTACAGAAAATCAACTACAATGACAATGTAATCAATTTGTTGTATCATCACATGTTTGGTACTTCATCAGCTGTTGTCATAAAACAATATAAAGAGATCCAACGAAATTTGCAGGAAGCAGCTGATGAGGTCATAGACATTTTCAGCCAATCAGAGCCCTCGCAGCTCGTCGGCGTGTGCACCAGCCCATCCATGATAAACATCAGTCCTGCACGGACGCTGCAGATCTTACAGCGCCTGGAGGACAGCGCCGGCGTGTCGGTGCCACTGACAATCACCATGGCAACCATGATGCTGCGTTTGGGCGATCTGCCACAGTACACGCAGCTGATGGACAGACATGCTGAGGTTAGAGGGGTCTGGTGTTTTTGTGTATCTGTGTATTACAAGCACAGCCACAGAGGAAGAAGATTATTAGATCAGTTCATTGTTGTTTTATAAGACAAATAGATCTGCAACTTTATTGTGATCTATGGTGTTTAGAGCTGGAAATGATTCTGTTCTACTGGAATCTGCTGTTAGCAGTGTTAGCATGTAGACAGGAAATGTGAAACTTGAAATGTGTGTGCGTAGATGCTGCTGGTGTACGGCTTCATTGAAGAGCCGAGGCTGTTGCTGTATGGTGGAGGTGGAGGCCAGCACACACACGTCCGCCCCACAGCGCTGACTCAGCAACTGGCACACGTGCAGCCGGGCCTGCTGGTTGCTGGCATGGTGGCTCTGCATGAGAACAGCAAGGTCCAGCTGGAACAGGTCGACCATATATTCAAGGTGTGTGTAGTAGTCAAATCAGCCCAGTCATTTGTCACACTGGTTACCTGTAATACAATATTCAACGTGTGTGTGTGTGTGTGTGTTTCTAGGAGCTGGGCTGTGAGAGTTGCTTACAGGTGGATTTCTGGGAGGCGATGCTCATGGCCTCGTCACAGGAAGCTGTCATCCAGGAGCTTCTGTTCCGACTGGCTTCTTTCTACATCGACCGACTGACACAGACAAACTCAGAAACACACATCAACCCTGCACACAAACGTCCAACACGCAGATCACTGAAGAGCGCTGATGATCTGGTACAGTAGCTGACACATTTATCTCCATCTGTACCAAACATTTCACATGAAACAGCCACATCATACCGGTTTTTGTTAAAGGTGTAATATGTAACTTTGCATTATAATGTCTAAAACAACCACACTAAATAGATTCTTTTATCTAGTTTTAAGGCATATTTTTATTGGCCATTTTTAACTATATATTTTAACCAGATGAAGGATTTTAGTCATCGGGCGTCTGGATCAAACATTAGCGGCTACTCGGCTCAAAGTTATTACTGGTATTAATCACTGGGACCGTTTGTTTTGGGTCTCTGTAAAAACGTCCTGAATCCTCATCTGAAGAAGCACCGTCTGTCTGACACCGTACGGTTGTTGGAGACAACAACCCCCATGATCCCACACTGCTTCACCAAGTCATCAAACTCTGTCTTTTGTTATTGTTTCGATTGAGCGACAGAAAATTACATATTGTCCATCATTTCTGGTGGACTGGTGGTATTTGACCACCACCTTGAATCTACTGACAAAAGATGATCAATAACAGGATGTTCAGGGAATCGATCCTTTACATATGACTCTGAGCTCCTGAGACGTGTGTGCGCGTGTGTGTGTGTGTGTGTGTTTCAGATCAACTCGTGTTCCCATTATGGTGCTCTGTACCCGTGGCTCACTGTTCTCTGTCCAGCTCACACTACCAGCTCCCAACACCAGGAGGCGCTATGTAAACTGCAGGTAATGTGTCCATAAAATCAATCTATATGTTGTGTTGTGTCTGCCTTTGTCCGGTGACTAGATTAACTCCAGGGTCTCCTCTGTCTCTCTGCAGTCTCTGCTGTGTGGTCCGTCCCTGTCTGTGGGCTCCGTTGTGCCTCTGCTGGAGCGTCTGTCAGAGGAAACCTTGTGGGGCTTCAGCTTGCACCTCCTCTGCGCCACCAGAAGGGGGCAGTACGACAGCAGCATTGAAAAGCTGCTGGACCGCTGCCCTCAGGCCATCATAGCCTACGCCAATCACCAATTACAAGACAGAAACATGGTCTGTACTGGGTCCTAACAGTGAAGTGTGAAGTGTGTTTACTGTCACACTTCACTGTCTGACTGTTTGTCTAATTTCTGCAGGCGTTATGGTGGCAGAAGCTGCTCCCAGAGCTTTGTGACCGGACAAGAGCTGCTGCAGACAACAGCATCCTGTTGGCTGCTCTTAAAGGTAGAAACTCATCCTACAACACACTCAGTGTGGCTCCTCTGACTGCTGATGTAAATATCAAGCAGGTTTGACAACATACGAACAACAAGGTCAGGAGCCCCGGAGAGACATGAAGTCAGGCCAGTAGCTATGTTCAGGGTTTTATCAACCTGGGAGTGTTGAAAATGTACACATGTAGGAAATAATCAGGTGACTCTTTATATTTAGATTTGTCTACTTTTTAAGACAACAAAATAAAGGCTTCAGTATTTATTCCTGGCATCACAGAGAAGGTTTGACACAGCTTTTGGACGTTCATGATAGCAAATTTATTAATTAAATTAAAATTTTTATAGTTGAACAAATGAAATGCATTAATATGTATTGAGTAAAAATATATTAGGAAACATCACCTGTTACTACAGTTTGCAGCCATGCAGAGCATTAATAAAATTACACTCTAAAAACATAAACTGTGAGTCACAATTTTAAAGATATGAATACCTGTTAATAAATGTACTGGTGATACTAGTACTTAGTTCTATCTGCATTGTTTGCATACTGCAGAGGGACTTTTGACTCATGAATGACGCTCACACTGCTCCATTATGACCCAACATGTAACTCATGTCTGTGCCAACAGAGACGCTGGTCGTGGTTGCCATGGAGACGAGTCCTGCAGAGTTCCTGGAGCTGATACCCGACGACGGCACAGCATCGTACTTCCTGCCTCACCTGCTGACGTGTAGCCAGAGACACCTGCTGGCCTGACAAATACTCACGTAACTGTCGTCTCTTCCTGAATGAATTTCTCTCATCATCCCGACGCCCAGATTGATTAGGATGATCATGATCCAGGCTGTCTAATCTAATCTGAGATCAGATCAAGCTGTTAAATGAATCATTTTACAGTATTAGTGGCTCTGGTGATGTATTCTGGGTCTTTTAGCTGATAAAGTAGAACTACACAGTCCAGCCTATAAACATTTTTGAGTATTGCCAGCAGCTTCTTCAGTGTCTAAATGCTGAGAATTATTTATATTTATTTCTCTATGAGCACATATAGACTTTAAGTTTATAGCCCTAAAACCAGGAGGTTTGAGCACTTTTGAGTTCATCACTAGATTTTTAAATATTTTGTCTTTCACATTGTTTCTTTTAATTCATTGTATGCTGAGGTATGTGGTGAATAAACATCTTAAGAGTTTCATGTTTTTTTTCATCTGCAACGTTTTCAGATCACAAGAAAATAACCTTAAAAAAATAACACAAAGAATCTTCTACAGCGTGAAAAACGGAGAAAGAATTGTGTCAGAGCTCATTATGTTTTATAGAAAACCTGAGTCAGTGAAGAACAGGTATCAGAGCACGGAGTTGCTGATGGTGCAGTTTGAAGACACCTCTACATGGCAGCTATCTGACATATTGATGACAGTTTCACCAGAGAAGTGATGTGAGACTTTAAACAAACACTTCGGTTTTGACTTTGCCCCCTTGAGGAAGCCCATGATTGGATGATAGACCACTGTGGTTTAGTATCTATCTGGGCTGCTGCTTAAGTCTGCAGTAACTGATCTAATGTCAAGTCAACCTGTCATTTGGGGTTTTTTGAACACAAAGTTCAAAAGTGTTCTTCACATGACCTGAATATACCTTAAATGATCATTTTATGACTATTGCACCTAAAGTGTCAGTTTCCTTATAAAATATGTGAATTTTAGTTTCACTATTTGATAATATGGAATTGATTTGGGGACAAAAAGGTTGAGTGGTACATTAAAAGTGACTCAATCATTGGATTGATGATGAAATGGGCCACAAAAGATGTGATTAATGACATTAACTGTGTATTTATCTTGTTAATCAACACTGATTGAATGTTGAGCAACAATTGAAATATTTAGGCCAATATGTTGTAAATATATAGACACTACTACAACAAACCCCTCAACCAATAAGAGCATCAAACCTGTGCACACAGCCAATCACAGTCTGAGAGCACCAATCAGAGCTCCAGAGATCTCAGCTTGAAGTAATGAGAGCTGTTTAGAAGGCCACACGTCACCCGAGGAGCGTTTGGGGGAAAGGTAGATAAGAAAGGGGGGCACAACGAATGAAAATAAGGAATGACAAGAAGACTGAGAAACAAGGGGAAATAAAAGGAAGGATCTAAAACTCAAAAAGGACACATGAGGAATTAAGTTAAAAACAGTGAAACAAGATTGTTCTGACAAGGAAAGAAACGAGCAAAGAATTAAAGCAGACTTCAGGTTTTAGTTGCAGCAGAGAGGATGAAGTTGACCATGAAGAAGGCCGCCTTGCTGGTCATTACAGAAAACATCGAGATGGAGTCGTTCACTTCAGAGGAGTCCTGCGAGGTGATCCCAGCCCGGGGGAGAGAGGAAGAGCGCAGCTTTCACCAGGTGGGTCACCTTGGAAAAGTGAAAACTAGAAGAAGGCTGGTGATCCTCACACTGCTCTTCTGGTGTTGTATGAAACAATAAGTTTCTCCTTTAATAGAGGTGTGCAAGGTAAAGTCCAGGAAATGAATTAGTTAAGAATGGTGGTACAAGTAAAATTAATAAAAAGGTAAAATGACAAAAGGATTGAAAGTAAAGGATAAAATGAATCAAATGCAGCTTTCAAATGTAATTAACAGCCACAGTAAACAGATGTGGCTTCAATTTAGACTGAAGTCATCATTGCTTCTAGTCTGAGACCTTCAGGTTTGTTCAAGAGGTGAGCGGAAGCTAAAAGCAGCTTCACCATGTTGGACCACAGGATGGATGTGAAATAAACTAACACTGTTAGAAATAAGATTAAAGATTTTAAACAGTATGCCCCTCAATCTATTGGTCGCTTTAGGGATCATTGATGTAAGAATGAACCTCCTCCTCTTCCTCTTCTTCTTCTTGAACCCAGAGACACATGGAGCATCCTCTGGTGTCTGACAGTGAGGACGAGCCAGAGCCGCAGGTCCAGATTCAACCCAGGCCTCAGACTAAGCCTTGCACAGCATCCCCCACCAAGGAAGGCACTGAGTACAGGCCCCCAGCCCTAAGCTTCATGGAGGAGATAGAAATGGAGGAGATAGAAATGGAGGTTAGTCAATATAAGGGATGTGATGTGAGCTGTTGGGAAGGAAAAACAGCCTCCCATCCTTTCTCTTTGCTCCCCTCTCGCAGGTGCTTCCACCCCTCAGAGTGTCTGACAGCGAGCTAGTGGAGATCAAGTCAGACCATCCCTCCATCATGACACCCGTAAGTCTGCTTAGCTCTTTGTCATTGTCTGACCAGCAAACATCTGCTACAGTAACATGGAGCCTGAAACCGTATTATCTGGTTAAATGATAATGTATGCTCCTTGTATCTAGATTGATCGATCGAGATTTGATCAGGTTTAATTTTGAGTGTCAAGTCAACCTGTCATTTGGGGTTTTTTGAACACAAAGTTCAAAAGTGTTTTTCACGTGACCTGAATATACCTTTAAATGATCATTTTATGACTATTGCAC
Organism: Pampus argenteus; assembly: GCA_036937835.1. Classification (NCBI taxonomy): domain Eukaryota; kingdom Metazoa; phylum Chordata; class Actinopteri; order Scombriformes; family Stromateidae; genus Pampus; species Pampus argenteus. The sequence continues at coordinate 24,599,990 of CM072870.1, forward strand.
CTAAAGTGTCAGTTTCCTTATAAAATATGTGAATTTTAGTTTCACTATTTGATAATATGGAATTGATTTGGGGACAAAAAGGTTAAGTGGTACATTAAAAGTGACTCAATCATTGGATTGATGATGAAATGGGCCACAAAAGATGTGATTAATGACATTAACTGTGTATTTATCTTGTTAATCAACATGGACGGATGGATGGATGGATGGACGGATGGATGGACGGATGGACGGATGGACGGACGGACAGATGGATTCTTGTTTTATTTCCTGCTAAATTTTAAGACTTACTGCCTTTTTCCTGATTGGTTACGTCTTTGTGTCTTTATGTGTGATATGCTGCAGCCGACAGCCTCTTCAAACAAAGCTTGCCGTCTCAAATGGAGGCCGTCTCCGCAGAAGACGGGCCTGGTGGTCAAAGACGTGTTCTGTCTGCCTAGAGAACACTACCTCCAGCTGGACAGGTGAGTGTACTACAGTAGGTTAAAAGATGTAAGGTCTGATTCTTGAAATCCTTTCCACGCTGTGCTGTTCTTGTTCCTTCACTTGATGTTTGAGTTTCACTGTGTTCTAAAGAGATTTTGACACTGGGAAAGTTTCTCTGCGCTCGCTTCAACTTATGAACTGAAAAATGTCTGAATCTTATACTTTTTGTGGAAATATGTAGTTGGTAAATCAAATGAAGTTTAAAGCAGATTCATGTTCAGCATTGATTCTTTAGGAGTTTGTTCTTTTCAAAGTGATGATGACATTTGGTCAGTGGGCTTTCAAAACTCCTGATGTAATTGTAAACTGCTGATATGTTTTGATATCCAATTATCCAATAATCATACAGACACATTGTTCCACGAGGCCGAGAACGAGCAGCTCTGTCGGCCATGGGAATGACTGCTCGCATCACCATCGACTGTGGCTGGTCAGCCAATCAGGTGGAGAGTCGGCTGGTGGCGCTTTTCCGGGGGCAATTTGTCACATGGAAAGGACAAAAGATTTCTTTCACATATTTACAGGTGTGTGTGTGTGTGTGTGTGTGTGTGTGTCTGTGTGTGTGTTTTGATTTCTTCCACATGTTAGTGTACTTAGTGTGTGTGTGTGTGTGTGTGTGGTTTGATTTCTTCCACATGTTAGTGTACTTAGTGTCTGTGTGTGTGTGTGTGTGTGTGTGTGTGTGTGTGGTTTGCAGTGTGTGCCGGGCTCCAGGGTGCTGCTTGTCCCAGACACCCCTGCAGAGGGCTGGACCGGGGAGCAGCTACTCAGGATCTCTGGACATGGACCTCTGTTCGTCCTCAGCCACCAGGACTATCTGCAGGTAAACACAGCAGCTCACGTTGTTTGTTTGTTTGTTTGTTTGTTTGTTGTTTGTTTGTTGTTGTGGTGTCATCAGGTATTAGACATGCAGCTTTTTCCATCTATGCCCCTAAACTGTAGATCAGCAGACATCAGTTTTTAAATTGCCTTTTAATTTCTTTTAATTTAATAATTTGATAAGCACACTTTTATTATGATTCATGAATTCTGTATTTTAAATGTGGTTTTTCTTTCGTTTCACACACACACTTTTATTTGCATATTATTTTTTATATTATTTTAATTGAATAATAGTGGAGGTTTTTGTAGGTAGTAGATTATTAAGGTATATTTTTATGTCTTCTTCATATTCCATTAGCTGAACATATTCTATCTGCTTTTGCTCTGTTTTTTATGTTATATATTATTTATATATTTTATACTTTGATTTGATTTGTTTGCAGGAAATAATGTTAAATGCAAAACACAATTTTGCAGTCTGATCTACGGCCTTGTAAAATGTAACCTGTAAGACATACTATAAATAAATACATTTCTTTTAAAAATGAAATGTCTTAGCCGGCACAGTCTGAGCAGACAGCGAGAGCGACACCTGCGGTGGACGACAGGTAAGAAAGCAGTGAGCAGCAACACCTTTAAAGGCTTTTCCACCCTACCAAGAAACATGACTGTGGCTGGACTGTGCATCTTTTCAGGAAGGAGTTTTGTCTGGAAGCGAGCACCGAGAGCTGCCAAGACGAAGACAGTCTGCTGGGAAAACAGAGCCAGCCTCATGTTGACAGGAACATGGAGGAGGTGAGTTCACAGCACAGTGACACCTGAGACTCAGATGGGGTCAAATTATACCTGCTTACAAAATACAAACAGTACTTACCTTCATCTGTTTCTAAATGCATGCGAGTTGTAAAAACTTTTTAGTTTGTTGAAAATCTTCCTTCTCTGAGTTAATACTCATGATATGTTGGGTTTTAGCGTCAATAACTAATAATAATAATTTTTTTTTTTTTGGTTTGAAAGGTTGAATGAAGTATTGTCATATACAGCTGCAGCATCATGAGTCAATAAGCCTAAATACTGATCAGTCATTTAAGTCAAGCTTCTGATTATTCAAAGACATTTTGGGTTAGTTGACATCAGAATGAGTTTTAGGACACCATCTCCTCTGCTGTTAAACCTGTCTCTGGTGAGCAGTTCGCATTAGACCTGGACACCATCCTGAGACTGTTCAGACAGGAGAACATGGATCGAGACGTGGAGACGCAGGTCCAGGTGAGGAGGAGAGATCTGCTACACAGTGCTCTGAGGGAAGTGAGGAGGCCGGGCTTCTGCTTCAGGACCACCCCCGTCATCTCCTTCAGTGGTGAGGAGGCCGATGGCCACGAGGGGCCTCTCAGAGAGTTCTTCAGGTCAGAAAAAGAAAAAAGTCACTTTTTTAATGATTATTATTATTCTTTGTTTGATAAATGACTTTGATTGATTGATTGATTGATTGATTATTGTTCTCTCCTGGAGAGGAACTAAATTCACTTTTTACTGTATGACTCGACATCAAACCCCTAAAGCAGAAGTCTCTGAACTCCTGAAAAGATGTCTTAATTTTCTTTGTTTGTCTTCTTCAGGTTGGCTCTGCTGGAGCTGCAGCAAAGTTCGGTCTTTGAGGGTCAACCAGGATGCCTGTTCTTGACCTATGACCTCGCAGCTCTTGAAAATGGGAAATATTATGAAGCAGGCCTTCTGATTGGCTGGTCGCTGGCTCAGGGCGGGCCAGGACCTCGTTGTCTACATCCTGCACTCTACCAGGTTGTCCACAATGAGTCACTCATGTCGATATTAAACCCTACGGTTCATATTGACTGTAGACTGTTGGTCTTTAATGGACCACTGCTGTCCAATTACTAAGAAATTAAAAGTTTTAGGAATGCATCATCTGTGATAAAGATCATTTGTTTTAGACATATTTCTTGAGATATGGGCCCTTTCCTGGGTTATTTTATAGCACAAGCTTGCACCTTGTTTGTTTTAAAGCATTAATTTTAAAAAATATAAATAAGGTAGATAAATGTGCATATGATGTGTTCTTCATTCTCACTGTGTTGTATTTATGTGTTAACAGTTGATGTGTGGACAAAGTCCCTGTTTGGAGGACTTCAGCTGGAGAGATGTTGTTGACCCTGAAGTTCAGATCCGACTGCAACAGGTCACACTCGCACACACACTTGTGTTTATACCTAAAGACAGTGTGAGGGTTCAAAAGCCAAAAAAACTAGATGAAACTATACTTTTTGAATATTTTCTCTGTAATATTCATCTGAGGCTTCATAATAATTTACTTTATCTTCACAGGAAATGATCAAAGTGCCATGTTAATCATTTTCTGGGCGTTATTGAATTGTATGTAATTAAATCAGAGGTTAGAAATAGGCTGGGCACCCTTGTCATTTTACTGATTTGAATACCTGTAACTACTTATTGGAATACAGAATTGGTCTGATAAACGGGAGAGTGATGTAGAAGAAGCTGAAGTTGGAATAAGTTCCTCTGGACTGATGAAACAAAGACTGAATTATTTGGGCATAACAAGCACCGTTATGGATGAACTTGTTACCCACAGTAACATTTGGTGGAGGTGCCATCAACGCTCAAGAATCCATCACAAAGTTGTAGTTACGCCGGGTCTGGATGTTTCAACAAGACAACGAACTAAAACACGGCTCCAAATCGAAGCGGGCCGTCCGTGCTCAGAAACATCAAACCTGACTAAACTAGAGATGAAGGAAAAAGGTTAAAAACACTTATTACAGGCTACAGGAAGCGTCTGGTGGCTGTTATCTTTCAAAGACTAAATATTGATGGGATTTTTCTGTTGGGGTGCCCAAATTTATGCAGATTTATTGTTTATAAACAAACAAATTCTGACCTATTCCAGTAACTGCATATGTGATATATATACATGCATACAATATTAAATGTGTACATACACACACAAATAACGCTCCTCTGCTCTTCTTCTAGCTGCAGAGTTGCACTGATGTGAAGCTGCTTTCTGGAGGTCTATGTGACTGGGTGTCAAGCTGTGGGATCCCTCAAATCTATTCAGCCCGTTCTGATGAAATGCCAGCTGTCTACATCCGCCTGGTCAAACACTACATCTACCACAGGTAGGACACACACACACACACACACACACATATACTGTCCACACAGATAACATGTATACACTCCACTCCCAACATACATGCATTTGTGGAACAGTAACAAAATATGTTGTCTCATTTTAAGATTTAACAAAAAAACACCAAAAAGTATTTTAAAAGGTCATCTGCACCGAGCCAGTGAGACAATGAGCCTCACTCTGTCACTGTTCTGTCCTTCAGGGTGGCCAGCATGATTTCCCAGTTTACAGAGGGAATGAACAGCTGTGGTAGATTGTGGGACACGGTTCGGTCCCACTGGGAGGCGTTTGTGCCAGTGATGACGAGCACACAGCAGCAGCCTCCAACTCTGGAGGAGTTACAACAGCTCTTCACTGTCTGCTACAGCCGTCCTGACTCCCAGCTGAGAGCGGCTGAGGAGACGACAGCTGGACACTGGGAAACTGTCCTCACCTTGGTCAGTGGTAAGAACGAAGGGATGGGAGCGGTGAATACAAAGACTCTAAAAGAAAATGTGTCAGGAAATTTCTCTTTTCAGGTTGTACTATAGAAATATTTAAACTAAAATAATGTGTCCTTATTGTTAATCAGATGGTCAAGCAGATTTTTCCTTTGAGGAACTCCTTGTCTTCATCACAGGAGCTGACCATCTGCGTCCTCTTGGGTTCCCCAGATTGATCTCCCTGTGTTTTTACTCGCAGGTTGGTATTAAAATCAGACCTGCTGACGTTAATGTTATCACGATCACAACTAAACATAACTTTACTATTTTACTTTACCATTTCACCATCGGGAAGCTTCTTAAACTTTTGATCAATACCCTCAAGTATGAACTAGTTTGCAAAACTGTTTCCAAACCGAATGTGTCTTTTCTTCTGTCTCGAGACAAAACTCTCCACTTGTCTTCGACTACATTTCCCAGGATGCAGGCATGTTGAATGTGCGCCTTCCTCACACCTCCACCTGCACATTGGAGCTCTTCCTGCCGAGGGGAGTGACAGGGGCTGCTGACCTGTTGCTGCTGCTGAGCAGAGCCGTGCATGAGGCTCTGGGTTTCACACGTTTACAGACAGAGAGGACAGATGCATTGGAGTGATGACGGGTTTATGCAGGTGAAGTTCTCCTTGATACCTTGCATCCTGCTGAAGTTGATTTTGTGGAGCTCTGCAGGATGTTACAGTGGCAGCATGACTCAAAAGAAAGCCACGCCACAGTTACTGTAGGTTATAAGGGCTCCTCTGTGAGAAGTTTGTCGCATTAATTAATAATTAATAATGCTTAATTCATGTGACCTGGCTGGAATGCAGAAGTTTGTGTTCTTTAGAGCTTTAGACATAAAAGTTGCAGAATCGGGTGTATAATAGCAGCTGTGTGTGTCGTATTTCAAAGTATACGTTGTTATTCCAACATACTGATTCTGTAATCATGCATCTTTTACAGAGTAATTACCTCAATGACTTCTTTAATTTAACATCTTGCATTGCATCTCTGCTGATATCTGCAATTTGATATATTAAGGAAATATTTTACATGATGGCAAGTTTATCTTTTTGTATTTTCTTGTTTTAAGGTAAATCTAAATAATGAATGTTTTATAATATTCTATAATTGTACAGTATGTGCTTTAAAATAAAGGGTGGATAAATAGTTTATTTTAGAATGACTTATTAAATGACACAAAAACACACAAGAATAGGCACATGTCTCTTTAATATGTATATTTTTATTGCTAATGATCTGTGCAAATGTATTGTTAAATCTGACCAAACTGTAAACAAATATAAAGATTTGAATAAGATGGTGTCTGCAGAATAAATTGCCATATGGCCATAAACAAAATCGACTGAAATCACATTCAATCATTTCAAAGTGAAGTGTGCATTAGAACAATAAGAATTTGAATAGATCAATTGCACTTTGAAAGAATAATTATCTAATAATCAACAGGGAAGAAATGCATTCAGTGAGCAGATGACGAAATACAAAACCGTTGCATATCCTCCTAGCAAGAAAACAAGATAGACAGACATATACTGGCCTATGTCCAGGATCACAAATCCTACTTAAATAAGCATCACATTTTTATATTTGATGCATAGTGAGCTCAACACCAGGCAAGTTTACCAAATGGACAGGAGACTGAAGCAGCAAACATGCACACTTATCTTTTATTGTATTGCCATGTAATATAAAATAACCTCGACACAATAGACTTCCATCTCTGTACTAAAGCATTTAAAGGAGTTATTTTATAGGCAAAACCTTCCACGCAACACACATGCAGCACTTTCATATTTATATTTGATATTTCCAATAAGCTGGAAAGATGCGCTATAAGCTTAATAAATCAATTGTTGATTACATGAGAAAACATTCATATTCATCAGAAACAAATGTGCCAGTCACACCTGGCAGACCATTGATTTCCTTGGATTGGGGTACCATAGTCATACACTTGGTATGAGGCACTCAGTGAGGTTATTGTTGTCAGTGTTTTATATATAATGGAAGAAACATAGTTCACTTACCAGACCTGTCTGCATGCTGTCAGCTGTCTCTCTGGTTACAAAGCAGGGGAATTACACCTGTTCAAAACCTCTTTGACAGCACAGATTGCTTAGTTTGAGCTTCCCATTGTATTGCACACATAATTTGATACCTGATCCAAATGCACATCAATACTATTCACAATCCTGGGAACTATAGAGTAGCGTGGTACTTAAAAATACTGTTTGACAGATAGAGATGAATGAAAGTGAGTCTTAATATTGACTCATTTGCAGAGCTAATTAAAAGCAAGCAAAATCAGGGACTTTAGTCTTTGTGTCTAAAGGGATGGTTTACTGAAGAACACCATTCAAGTACATCTGCTGGTTGGAAGATATCTGTAGCTTAACTTAAGTGCCGTGGGGTACAGTGACATGTGATGTGTTCTGCTGAAATAAACTCAAACAAACATCTCTTTCCAAATTTGAAATGTTTGTGGTGAACCGCCCTGTTACATTGTGTTAAAACAACACCACCAGCATAACCTTGAATTACTGTCTTTATATATTCACTCGACTATTTCTGTTCAAGCTTCTCTGGTGAAACTCTTTTATTGTTTGTCATGTTCACCGCGTTGGCTGTTCCATTCAGAAGCTGATCTCTAACAAACGAAATGGAGAAGAAGTACAAGAGTACATATGTCGTATGTCTCATATGTCTATTTTTCTATTGTATGTATGTAATATAATTTATAATTAATTATTATTAAAATTATTATTAAAAAGTTATTTAGTGCCGCTGTTGTACAAATCTGTTTAACAAGTTCAATGATGGTCCCATTGCTGACCTCACCATATGAAGTCATATTCATTTGTAGATGTACTAGTAGATGTACAAAGTCTGCAGGGATTAAAATTTGGCAATTAGTAAATAATGATTTGCATATGTCAATGTTAAAACTCTGGTGAATGCTAGATTTCCTCGATCATTCAATAATCACTGTTCCATTACTAAAGTTAATCACTAAAGGAGAGGAACAGGAAGTAATGCCTTTTAAAGTGGGCTTTAATAATAATTTAATGAATAATTTATTTACAAGAGATAAAACCTTAATTCATTAGAAATAAAATTTGGGATAAATGACCATTTAAAATGTCATATGTCAGGCTATCACAAGATGATTAAACAGTTTACAAAGAACAATAACAAAAAAAAAGAAATCCTGAGTGCTTACACGTCATAGAAATACAATGTTTGACCTTTAATGAAAGAAATGAATCTGTATCGATCAAAGTCAGTGGCCACAGTAGTTCCTAGACGGAGCTTGTTTCACACGACAGTAATCAGTGTAACAAACCTCACGCATGCGCACAAACAGACAACTGTTAGCTTCGCTGTGCGGATAAACGCGCAGGTTTTTGCGGTTCGCTTCTGTCCTTTGTTTGCAGTTCAAACACTGGCTGAATCTTATGGTAGGACAAACGTATCAACGTAGCACATGTCAAATTATTAAATTACGTTAAGTTTTTTTTTACGAAAGTTAACAACAAAACCGTAAAAACGTGGAGGTAGCGTTAGCATGTTTAGCAGTTGTTTTGCTAGCTAAACACATTAGCTATCTAACTTCCGCCACATAGTCTTAATTTATCATCGTGGTCCCCTGAATATTATGTTAAACACGTTGCTGCTCAAAGCTGTTGAATAGATTTAGCTTGTAAAACACAGTTATCGCTGTCGTTAACCTCATTTAAAATGAGTCGTAACTGTTATAATCACAGCTAACGACACTCAGCGTGTGTTCAGTCTATAATGCGACTGCGGTCCTGTGGAAACAGAGGATGGACAGAGACTTATTGAGACAGTGTCTGACGTTTCACGGAGAGTCGTTGTTCAACAAGCTGAAATGTGAACAGACAGAAAACCCAGATTTCCAGGCGGTGGTGTCTGAGCTGTGCAAGGCCACGTATGAAAGGTACGTTTACTCAACGTGTATAAGACAGCCTCTGTGTCTCTGTGTCATGAGGGACCACAAAATACTGTCACTGCGTTTTATTTTATTGTATGAATTGTTTTAAAATTATTACACATATTGACTGTTTATTTGTGGGATTTGTTGTTAAACTAATGTGTTGTAATTGAAACAAAACATCCATCAGTTAGTTGACTAATAGGCTCCAATATCTATAATAATCTATAATAACTATAAAGCAAAGGAAGTGTGTGTGTGTGTGTGTGTGTGTGTGTTTCCTTCACATATCCCAAGAATTGTTCATCTGCTTCACACTTGGCAGGTTAATTGGTGGGATGTGCATTGTTGAATAAAATGTTGTGTAATAAAAAGTTCATTATTAATAAACTTTGAATAAACAAGCGAACAACAAGCGACAGGGCTTCTGGTCTCTGCCGCTGCATGTCAACAGTCAGAGTTCAGAGCTGTACAGTGAGTCAGACATCACTTTTCTAGGATTTTTCTCTCTGTACTTGTCCCCAGGTGTGCATAATGCAACACTTAGTTTGGCAAAATATGACTAAAGTCATGTCGTACTTATTGGATTACTTACTAAACTACTGACACATGCGTTTTCTTTGCAGCAGGGGTGAAGCACAAGGCAGCCCCCTTGTGGAGCAATTCATTGCCAGGAAGGCTGACATCCTGTTCTGTCCAACATGGAAGACCGCCACTCTTCAAGAAGAGGAGCACGAGGAAGAGGAGGCTGCAGGTCAGTGTCTGTTTGATCACATATCAGATTCTATGATGGGGATCAAAATCCACAGTGTGTCCACACAGTCATTTAAAGTAGATGTGAAGCTTCTCTGAGGCTCTAATGGTCAGTATGAACAGGAGGAAGTTTGATCTTTCGGCTTGTGTTTTCCCAGAGCCCTGTGCCATCATGCCACCAGTGGAGTTATTCATGGATGTGTCTTATGATGAAAGAAGAGCCATGCTGTACAGGGACCTGGAAAGAGGAGACCTTGTGGTGGGGAGGATCAACAACATTAGAGAATATGGCTTCTTTCTCACTCTACTTTCCATGGCAGGAGGCCTAAAGAGAGACATTGAAGACCTTGAGTTGTCGGTAGGTTAACAAGCTAAATCAGTTAAATGTACGTGAGCCTTTTCATAAACCTTGTACCAGATTAAAATCAATAAATAGACTGTTGTAGAGGCAGAAGACCTGGAATGACCACAATGGAGTAAACACCATGTCTCTTAGTGCTTTGTACAGGTTGAGCTTTTTTTGTAAGCAAAGTCCTACATGCTTTACATCGCAGCCATGAACATCCTGCTGTAGTATTTGGCTCTAAAATCTTTTGCCTTAAAGCAGGAGTTGGCAACCCAAAATGTGCCATATTGGCCAAAAAAAACAAAAACTATACCTGTCTGGACCCGCAAAAAATTAAAAGCCTTATATAAGCCTAATATGAAGGCAACATAGGCTGTCAGTATATTAGCTATATAAGCCTACTATTAAAATGACTAAGTAGGCTACAAACACAAAATGAGCATTCATGATTAAATGTTTATTTTCCCTGCAGCGCATGCTGGAGAGAATAACGCACCACGTGACTACGCTGCTGTACGATATTTGGTGCTTCAAGTTTAACTTCCATTACAATATTAATGTTTTATGTTTTGTTGCCTTTTTAATTCTCCACCTTACGCGGCGTCAGACACAAATAAATAGGCTACAATCGCAAACGAGTAATGAAACAACCTGCAATTAAATTAAAAATCACATATAATTAGTATGTTGCCTCTTCCAAACAAGCCCAACACTCTGCATCTTTTGTGTCTCTACTACTGTTGTCTAATGAAGGCTGATATATTTATTTCCTTTTCTTTTTAACTTCAGGCTCTGTGTCACATCAGAGAAATTCCCTCCACTGGCAGCCACGATGATCCTCTGTCTTACTATCAGATCGGGGACTTCATCAGAGGTTAGAGTAGAAACAGAATATAAATGTCATCTGACAAAGCACAGCACATCATAACGGAGGATAACATGATTGTAAAAGCTCATAGTATTATAAACCACTGTGCTGTGGTTGGCTTGTATATCTGTTCCTCCTGGACCATATTTTATTTTCTTGAAACACGTTAATGCAGCAGCCGTGTTTTTTAAAGCAGAGTAGTTAAAGTCTGAACTGTAAGATGACGATATACATTTTATATATATTTTGGTGACTCCTAAATGGATTGTGGAGATTCACATTGGATTTGGTTATCCAGAAGTGTGATTGAATGATATTTAGGGTTGCAACAAACAATTATTTTTTATGAATTTTTGATGAATCTGCTCATTATTTTCTCATTTGGACTATAAAATATCAGAACATTGTGAAAAACAGAAAATGTCTTTCAGGCTGCTGACTTGAACTCCATCTTTTAGATAAAGTTAGAACAACATGGCTTCATTTCTTCTGAGTTTTTGAAATTCTTGTGACTTTTATTGTTTTGTAGCTGGAGTGAAAGACATTGATCGCTACCAGGAGAAAATCACAGTGTCCCTCCAGCAGGCCTCTCTTTCTCCCAGCTTAGAGCACATCAAGCTGGGTGTCATTACCAAGGAGGAGCTGCCTATACATTACAGGTAACACCACAAAATTATATGACAAAACATACTGTGTGTAAAATAACTAAAATATGCACAAAAAAAGAGCAGAAATCTGACTGTTTGTGCTAATTGAAGCAATCATGTTAAATTAGGAATTCAGGACACAAGCTAGTGAATCTATTTTTAAATAATTGACCTGGAGGTTAGTGTTCAGCCGCGACATGTGACTCTGAATCATATGAACCAGATACCAAAGCAACTCTTTCCCCTCAGTCGAAGTGTTGTTGCAGCCAGTGACTCCAGTGAGACGTATGAGTGTATTCTGATGGGTTGCCATGGTTACCACAACCCGTCTGTAGTGGACTACCTGCTGAAGAAGGTGGGAGTTAGCGACACCCATCCTCCATCAATGATGAGAGGACTACAGAGGTAAACATAACAGATTGATGCGGTGTCATGATCTGTCGACATATTGAATAGTGGTAACCTTTAGGAGAAGGAATGGACTGGTTTAAAGCTCACTGCGCCTCCCTTCTCCACAGTAACCTTTTCAAAGAAGATGATTTTGCCTCATCAATCCGGAAGAAACAGTCCTCATCCTGGGCGCTAAAGTGGTAAAGCTAAACTTTTACTTTTGCCACAGTGAATAGCTTCACTGGTTACTGGTTTTGCTGATGCTTGACATTAGATATGTGTAACTCTTTTCTCCTCCTTCAGTGTCCGTGCTGGTGTGGATCACTTTAAGCATGCTCGTCATGTGGAAGCCATGAATGAATACAACAAAGCCTTGGAGATCGACACTAATAATGTAGAAGCACTGGTGGCGCGAGGAGCTCTGTACGTTAATTCTTATGTTATGCTGATGCTTTTTCACTTTGTCATAATCTCCACTATTAACCATGCTTACATCCTCTGGAAATATATGAATTATTAAACATTCATGGAAGTAAATTATTTGTAATATGTCTGTAAAATGGACGATCATGCAGCAACAATGGCTTCCTTAAACAAAATGTAAGGACCATCATTTCATTTGGAAGAAGATACTGACACCTGCTGACTCATTTATGAATTACATAGGTAATAAATTATAGGTCAGTGTCACCTGGAGATTTTAGTTTAGTTCTGCACATATTTTTATTTTACAATGCAAATAAAATTGTATTTGTTTGTATTTGTCTCAGCTGCAGTAGACATGTAAACATTGAAGGTGTTGTGAGGATGGATCAGTGGTGTAACTACGTACAGTAGTGGTTTGGTTTAAGATATAAAAACATTTGATCACAAAGAAATATCAGGTTTGACAGACATTTCTAAAATGAAAACAAGATATTTGCTGCTCAGTTGTGATCCTGTCTGCAGTTAATTTGGCTGGATTCAGTGGATGTTTGTTTTTGTTCTTACTCTTGTGTTTTTTTATTTATTGTCTATGCTCAGATATGCTAACAAAGGCAGCATCATGAAGGCTATAACAGACTTTGAATTGGCTCTGGCGAGCTGTCCAGATCACCGCAACGCCAAGAAGTACCTGTGCCAGACCCTGGTGGAGAGAGGAAAACAGTAAGCACAACAGTTCAGATGTTTAAGATCTAAAATGTAACACTGCTACAGTTAAATGAAAAGAAAATGAGTTTGTAAGGAAGCGTCCGTACGGGCAGTGTTGGCTAACGTTGTGTAGTTTCTGTTAGTGTTACCACTGCTACTAGCTGCCATATCTGACTGACTCTGTCATGTTAGCAAGCTAAAGACAACACATGAGAAGTGATTTTTCTCTACCAAAACCACAGCAGAAAACATTTGGTGTGTACTGTATTTTACAGATTTAGATTTATGACATTTGCTGTGTGAAATGGCACCACTGCTCTTTTTTCTCATAAAATAAACTTTCTTAATTATTAAGTGTATTAATTTCCCACAATGTGAGCACAGGTGGTTTTATTTTCATGCCTAGTAGCCCTCATCTGCAATAACACCACTGGAAATAAAAGACTAAAACTCTACATCACTTCAAAGCTTATTTTCATCACTAAAAGTCAACATTTCCTCATTTAAACTTCCCGTACTTGGATGTAATTAAAACAGCAGAATACAAAAAGGGCTTGGAAAAGCCGTTTAATGTCGCCACAGAATTGAATTGACTTAATAACACACAGAAATGCTGGAATAACTGGACTGACGTCAGTGTAGAGGTGGAAGTGTTATTGTCAATTATTGTATTTGTGTGTGTGTTCAGGCTTGAGGAACAGGAGAAGCTAGTAACAGCAGAGGGATTGTACAGGAAAGCTCTGTCCCTAGATGACTCGAACCCTGAGGCACAGGAAGCCCTACACAAGATCACAGACACCATTCAGGTGAGCAGGCCACAACACACACGAGGGGTTCGGGAAATATTAAAGCACAGGCCAACAGTGATGGGCACATCGAAGGTTTTGTTAAGCCTAAATCTAAATGTGGTGTCACGAATGTCTGCAGAAAAACAATAAAACAGGTTGAGCAAATAAATAATGCCATTGTGGTTTTTTGGCTGCATCAGTTGAATCAGATATTGAGCAACTGCTTTGGTGACACTCAACCCGTACAAAGTGTGTGACTGTTGCAGATGAGTTAGTTAAACTATGTAAAACAGTTGAGACCTCTTTTATTTGTATTTTAGTGTCTGTTGTAAAAGTAGGCTTCATGCATCTGTCCCTGACTTCCCTTAGAAGTTGGTAGAGATCAAAACAGCTAAAAGGAAAATCAATGTTGGACTCCAAATAAATGCAAATGTAATTATCAGGTTTAATTTTAAATACTGCTCCATGTATGCAAGGCCATACTCAGGAATATAAGAAGTAGGTTTTTTATGTATTTAACCAGGAAGTGTAAAACTTAATTTAACTTAATTTATATCATTCGCACCCAACACATTAAAACAAGACCTGAGAGACATGAGAAATACAAAAAAAGACAATTACATTCCCAATGAAACATTTTCCTACATGAGGCCTGAATGTTTGATATGAAGACGGTGTTTCCAGGTGAAATTTACAATCCGAACACTGAGGATAATCCATTGAGATGATCTGATAGCTGTTAGGAAGAGGATGGCTTTATAGATAAAGAGTTCCAACCATCTATGAGTCTGATGTACAGTATGCATTCACAGGAAGTGACTCTTAAACTAACCTGTAATTTCACACAAGTCATATAGACTCAGGTGTTCATCTTTATCTGCTGCACTGGCCAACATTAGTTTCATACATACATAACCAGATAGACTGCTTCTGTGTTTAGCTAATCATACAACAAGGTAGGATCTAAACTTTTATGTAAGTGAAGGATTCAAACATTAAACACTCTTGACTCCACGTATGCCATGAAACAAGCAGGATGGTCCAAACGCATTTACACATGCAGGCATCTATTTAACACATTGACAGTAGATCATCCACTTAGATAAAGAAGTCAGTAACCCCGTCTCTGGTTTGTAATACTGATGAAGTGTTTTGGTGTGTATGTGTGTCTGCGACCCTGGGACTCTGCCCTTTGACCCTCCGACTACCGCGGCCTTGTCATCTGCCTTGCGGGGGCCAAAAAAATAAACTGCAAAAATGACAACTCCTCCTCTTCTGGACACTGGTGGGCGCCTCGTGTCCTGATCCAAACACGGTAATGTTTCCACCCTCTTCATCTCGACGGGGAACGTCTCTGCCTGCACCTCTACACCAACTGCCTTTCTCTCGGATCATTTTTTCTGTGGTAAATACGTAACCCTCCGTATATCCTCCATCATTCTGTCATCTCTAAATACTTGATTTTGCTGTTTTTCTGTTTACTCCTGTTTAATTTATTCCTATTCTCCATACTTTTGATACTCTGACATGAATGGCTGATTTTTGGGGTCTCTGATGCATGTTTTGGGTCACTCTATATGTTCTTGAACATATATCTGTGGGCTGTGGGCTGCCATTGTCATGCCTTTCATTGCCTCGCTCGGCGACTGTAAAGAAATCAATTCGCCTGCGAGAAGAAGCGCTGGCTAAGGACCAGGAGAAAGCAAAGAGCGGGCCGACAAGTGCTGAGAAATTGCGTAAGATCTTAAAAGAGGAGAAGAGGTGAGTCGACTCTGATCTTTGAAAGTGTGGCAGGTAAACATATCGGCATGTAGGCATCTCTTAATTTAAAAAGTCAGCTGTTTGAGCCGAATCAGATTGTCAGCAGATGTGTCTTTTCTTCAGGATGAAGAAAAAACGGAAAAGATCAGCTTCTTCGTCTTCATCGTCCTCCTCTGCCTCCGGGAACTCCTCCTTATCGTCTTCCTCGTCTCGCAGGAGGTCCAAAAAGAAGAAAAAGAAGCGGAGGACGTCAGAGCGGGAAAACAAGCATCATCGGAGGGTCTCCTCCTCCCGGAGGAGTGAGGAGGGTAAGAGTGAGAAAGAGAGGAAGGAGAGAGAGGAGGAGTTGGAGTGGTATCCTGCACCTCCCAACACCTCCGCCACCTTTCTCAACCAGAAGGGAGGCCTGGGGTTTGGAGAGAGGGATGAGGAAGAGGTAGAGGAGAAGCTGAAGGAGGAAGAAGTGAGAGAAGACAGAAGGATCTCTCAGCTTTACTCTTTGTCAGCGGCCTCAGAGGATGAAGAGTCCGACTCCTCACGAAGGGAGAGGAAGAAAAGGGAAAGAGGGGAGAGCAGGGCAAGGAGGAGGAGGAACACTCTGAGTCGAAGCCCGGAAAGAGAGGAGAGGAGTGGAGAGAGGAGGCATAAGAGCAGGGAGAGAGTGAAGGAGGATAACAGGAGAAACAGTGACTCCAAGAAGAGAAGCAGCTTAGACGACAATAAAAAGCGAAAAGTATCCTGCTCGTCAGTTGAGTCCGAGTATTCCCAGGAATCTAGTTTCAAATCTGAATATTCGGGGAACTCTGGTTCTGCCTCCAAATACTTGGAGAGGAGGAGAAGCTTCTTCAATGGCGGTACATATAAGAACAAAGGGCGGGAAGACATTTGGGAGGTAGCGGAGGTTAAAATAGAGAATGAGAGCAGGAAGGGGAGGTCAGAGGAGGAGAGCGGCAGCAGGTCAGGAGGAGCGAGCAGTAAAGAATTGGACAGCGACGTGACACCAAAGAAAGAGCTTCCTGCTAACCTGCTGGATATTTTTAACCAGATCGCCCAGTTTGAAAAGGAGAAAGGAGTCAGGCCAAAAAAGTAGCTCCAAACCTGTTGTTGCCACAGTGGCAGAGAGACAGTTGCTTATAAAGTCCAGAAAGGTCCAATACAAATAAGCTGATGTGTGCAGAGAATCAAGGGAAAGTTGAACTAACAGCTCAGTGTGCTGCAGGTGAAATATCCCTAGTTGTTGTGAGTTACCTTCATTTTTGTTTGTGCTAATTGCTTCATAATAACTAGTCAAAATGTATTAAAATGTTCCTCTAAATGGGTTGAAATTCAACTCTTAAAATGTAAGAATCCACTAATAATATCTTATTGAGAAATTACTTTTTCAAAGTAATATTTAAAGATGAGGTTATCACTGACTCCATACTTTACATTTTTAGTCTATTTTTAGTTTTAATTCATCATCTGTGATAATCTCCACATTTCGTTGGTCATTTTGTCTTCATGTGAAGTTGAGACGTGTTTCTGTGAAGCAGATGCAGCCTTATGTCTACTGCCTTATGCCATTCTGTGCTTTCCTTCTCTGGATTGTTAAACCTGTTCAACCAACCTGACTCTTAGTGCACAATGCAGTTATTCATTTGTATTGCAGCACATTTTCTCAATAAAAATATCAATAAAGCATTTACAATGTCCGACTGCAGAACATACGTCTTTATTGTGTCTGTCTGTCAGTCTGTCACACTATATTGACAAAAGTATTTGGCCACCTGCCTTGACTCACATATGAACTTTAAGTGCGATCCCGTTCCTAACCCATAGGGTTCAACATGATGTCGGTCATCCATGTCTTTATGGCCCTTGCTTTGTGCACGGTCATGTTGGAAGAGCTCCAAACTGTTCCCACCAGGTTGGGAGCCTGGAAATGTCCAAAATGTTTTGGTATCCTGAAGCATTCAAAGCTCCTTTCACTGGAACTAAGAGGCCAAGCCCAACTCCTGAAAAACAACCCCACACCATAATTCCTCCACCTAATTTCACACTCGGCACAATGCAGTCTGAAATGTACCGTTGTCCCGGCAACCTCCAAACCCAGACTCGTCCATCAGATTGCCAGATGAAAAAGTGTGATTCATCACTCCAGAGAACGCGTCTCCACTGCTCTAGAGTCCAACAAGCTTTACACCACTGCGTCCGACGCTTTGCATTGGACTTAGTGATGTATGTCTTAGATGCAGCTGCTCACCATGGAAACCGTTTCATGAAGCTCTCTGCGTACTGTACGTGCGATAATTTGAAGGTCACATGAAGTTTGGAGCTCTGTAGCAACTGACTGTGCAGAAAGTCGGCGACCTTACGGCTATTGCCTTTACGCTTCAAAAATCATAAAAGTGGTTTATTTGTGAAGATCATCCTACTGAACAAAACATGTATAAAAGTATTTTGTTTGCCACAGAACTTATTTCATGCAATAATCCAAAATCCAATGGAAAAATACTATTGGTTTGTTGACCTTGTCATGTTTTCCATCAAGGTTGAGGTAAAGTGGTGACCACAGCCAAATAGTTAGACTTTAGAAATTGAATTCATCTGTTGCAAAAAGCTTCACTATCTTGAGATGAAAATTAAAACGGCTCCCTTCAAAATTCAGCAGTTTCAAGGACATTTTACTGGAAAATTCATCCAAGAGTGTAACAAAACAAACCCAGAAATGCTGTGGCTTCTGCTGACTTGTTAGTCAGATAAAAGAAAACGACTGATGATCTTCTCACTAATAATTAGTGTTAATGTGCTTTTTGTCAGTAGCCCAGTTCAGCAGGTCTAGGAAGGGCAGCATCAGCATACGAGCTGACGAGTATTTGGTCGTTAAGAGTCAAACTTTTAACTTTACAGTTGGAGAGATGACGTGAGGACTCAGCTCATGAGCTTCTTAATGCAACAGTGCAAAAAACGTCAAGCTTGGTGGTGGAAATATTCAGCAAAGATGTTTCGAGTGACTTTCAAGAGAGGAATAAGGCAGTATTTTACAGGCATGGTATCCCTTCTGGCTCCATAATATGTGAAGAAGAGGATTCATTTTCCAGCAGGATATTGATCCTAAACATGCATGGAAGCTGCTGTATGACGGTCTGTTTGAAGTCTGAGGAAGAGTGAGCACTGTTTCTCTCACAGTCACCAGACCTGCACTTCACTTTACAGAGTTTGACTAGAAATGAAGGGAAAGTGTAGATGCCAAATAGGATCTTTTGCTGACATATCTCTGACTATATATGTAGATTTTCTACATGTTCTGTTGTTCTTTACAGCAGCTATAATTGATATTTATTCATTTACCATTGTGTGAGATCAAATGTGAGAGCAGCCACAGAGCAGAAACGGAGCCAAGAGGGCGAATGTTGGACTCACATTAAATGCATTAGATGATGATGTTGCTCTGTAACTGCTTCATGTGTAACTTAAAAGTTGATGATGTGCCGATGTTGTGTTCTCGGCTTGTTTCCACTGACCCAAGTGGCCATAAAGTCAGTTTAGGTTTCACAGTGAAACCTGAGGTCTTGTCTGTATATTTCTGTATATCTTTAGATTACAGCAACATTGCCTGAGAATGCGACGGCCTTTACACATCTTGTTGTCTCTCATCCCTCCACTCTACAAATTAAACCCAAAGTGGCCTTATGGCTTATCGGTGCTGTAAGCTACTTGGTGTCACATATTTGATTTAATAAATGGACACACACACACACCAGTGGCTGTGTGACCAGCCGTGTGACGCCTTGTCCCCAAGTAGCTTACTTCAGGCTTAGCTGCCAACCTCTCGCTTTCCTCCTCCATCATTACTGCTTCCATCATCAGGGATGCAGCAGAGAGGCTACATGCCCCAGTCTATCTTGTTAGGGCAGATTAGACACTAATATACAGGCAGCGAAGAAGCCTCCTCATCTAATACTGTACACACACTTCTGATCCTGCCCTTTCTGTCTCAGATGCCTGACATCTTAATCTTTATGAATACTGACTACAGGAGATCCCGGTGTCGTCCAGCTGTGTTCAATCTGGGTCATTATTAGTCCTATAAAGAGGAACTGGAGGAGTTTTGGTCCCTGGCAAGACGCATCACTGAGCACATGGATTATTCTGCTGCTATTATGTCCTACAAATTAGCCAGTTTATGGATTGTAGTGTGATTTTCCTTTATATTTTCAGTTATAGTTGTCAAACACTGGATAGAAGGACAATTAAAAACACAAATACTGATGATGAAAACTGATTTCATCTCATAATAATATTATAATAATATATAATATTGTATAGTAAATAATATGAGTAATGAATAATGTACAGCCACGTTTTTTCAACCTTTGACCTTTTTCACACTGAATCTAATGAACATTTATTACTACCTTAAAAAAACAACGATATATTGTTAATTCACTGATCTTGCAGTTTGTATTTTGCAGCTTTGTAATTCTATATTTAGAAAATAGAAAAACATTCAGGCATTTGTAAATTATCATAATACTCTATTTATTTAGAAGAAATTAGTTGTAATTGACACATCCATCACATGGTCATGGATAAATCAATTTGGAAAATTATCATGATCTAATCCGTGAACACTTCCAAATGTTTCCCATATTTCAGGTTTGGATAAAATACATTTCCTCATTAGATGCAGCAGATGTGCACTTCTGCAGATGTCCACTGGAGGGCAGTGGAGCACTGTGGATGTGACACAGAGGTCAGAGGTCAGCCTCCATCTAAATGCTGCAGCTGTGTGCCTTGTTTGAATAAGGAATTGTATTTTATGTCAAATAAAAAAAATCTGTTTAAATATATTTAAATATCTTTAATCTCTGATACTGTACGACTGGATCTCTAAATAATGAGCATTATTATTATCTTGTAAACACACTTACAAGTCTTCTTGGTAACATTTTAGTACAAACCAAACTGCAAAAATTGAAGGAAATCAAATCCAATTATAGATTTTGTATTGGCACTATACAAACATGACATTAAACAAATATAATTATATAACTAAAGTAAAACATAATTAAAAACACATTAAATAAAAAAATGACTAAAAATATATTGTAAAAAGGCCCAGTAGGTACATATAAAGAATGAGAACCACAGACAACATATCTATATAAATAAGATATTTCTAAAGACTGAAGCACTATTATTATTAATTATTATTAATCATTAATTAATATTAATGTTAATTATTAATTAATATTAATAGTGCTTCAGTCTTTATATTTCTAAAGCACTTTTAATTTAATGTCTGCCGCTGTTTTTGTTTTCTGATGATTGTTATTCTTCTGTTCACCGCTCCATCAGATAACATATTCACAACTCATCCAGAGACACTCATGAACATATGTTCATGTATGCTGCATTTCATGCACCTCATCACTGTCCTTTTCTGCGGACCTGAAGGACTTCATTTCTCGGGGAGGTTAAGTCCTGACCCTGCGCTGCTGCAATAAGCTGAGAGTGAATAAGTGGTGGATAAAGAAAAGAAAGAAGGACGTAGGAAGCGAGAGCAGAATGCCAGCCGGAGGGAGAAGAATAGGAAGACCTTTAGTCCTTGAAGGTGTGGGTCTCTGCTAGTTTGGGAGGTCAGCGACAGCTGTCCTGCTTGACCGACTCTGATGAAGCTGCAGATTCACGCCTTCATGAATCATCCCACACCGCTCTCATCCTCAGCTCCCACCTGGACTCATTTTCACAAAGAGAGGGGATTCCTCCTCTTAGGCCTCTTTCTTCTGCACTGAGGCAATCAGACTGTTGAACACGCAGAGGGAGATGAGACATTTTAAATTAGTGTTAGGATAGGGGGAGAGTGAGAGAAGGGAAAATGACATTTTTCATTTTCTACAATAAAAGGTACTACATTGAATTCTCGGAGCATGACAATACAGAGGAGTAAGTAATGGAATAGGAGCAGACGTGGTGTCTGTGTGTTAGTGGATAATGAGGAATTTAAAGACGTACGCTCCTCTGCTGCCATTCAATCAGACTCGTCTCAGCGCTGTCACAATACTGCAGAGTCTCAAACTTCTACCTGGAGCCGCAAGTTGAAAATAATTCCTGTCATCCAAAAGTCATCCTGAGCAGTTTTGAGGGCATCAGTTGTCATTGAGTTGTTTTAAAGGGACATTAAATGTGAGGACTTAGAAGAGACCAATTTGAAAGAGATGTATGATGCACATGTCCAGCTCTGTATTTCTATTCTGTCTCTACTGGAATATCTCTGCATGGTTTCCAGTTAAAACCTCCTTATTGATCTTATCCTGGTCCTTTATGCAGCCCCTCAGTTCAGCATCTGTCTCAAACAGGACGTTTTAGCTCCTGTCTCTTTAAGGCCCGCCTCCTGATGAACCTGCTCTGTTCTGATTGGTCAGTTCCAGAAAGCTGCCCCTCAGCGAACTAAACAGAGGAAGGATTTCACACGTTTTTTTGTCATTATTTACTCGAATGGGAAACTTTTCAAACGTTTCTGTACATGTTTGAGCCCGAATCTGATCCGAGATTTGCGAGTGGACAACGTGAACAATCAAACACACAAAACAGTCACAACTGCTTTTTTTACATGTCTCTTTATTAATAACAAAAAGATAAAGATTTGATGGGAGATGCAATAAATTCAGAGATAAAGATAAAGCTGGCTATCACATAGATAATCTTCCCTAAGATTTCCTGCTAAACACACACATTAACATAGACGAGACTAAACATGGAGGTGATTCATTAAGTTCATATCATCCAGTAGTTTGTTTCATTCAACAGTTTGACTCCACATATCTTAATACTTAATACCTACTTATAACCTGTTCATGTGTTATTTTCCTTTGAATTAACCTTCTTTATGATTTTTATTTCTCTATTCTATTGCGTAGATTTATATTAACTGTGTGTGTGTTGCCCCACATAGCACGTACTGCTTTTGCTCCTTAATCCAACATGTATTTTGGTTTTTTTTTCTGGACTAAAATACTTTTGGACACTTATGTCTTTACATTAGCTGTGCACTATCTCCAAGAGGATGTATATGCACTATAATTACACCCCCAAAATGGGATAAACTCCATTTATAGATAATGTGACCTCCTCATCCTTTTTCTGATCAATTAGATACGTCAGAAATGAAAAGGAAAAATCTTTTATGCAGTAAATATGCGGTGGGTTGCACAGTACTGACCCTAATATACCAGTGTACATAAAGAACATGTAGATACATTATTCATTGTTAAACTGTGCTGAAGCGTGTCAACACAATAATATGTCTTCAGAGTTTTTGCTCGTCCCCACACTCTGTAATAATAATAACCACAGTATTTGTAAACTATAGTATATCATTTACAAACATTATGCAGTGACATCATCACAATGCGCCACAGTAATTTCAGCGTCAGCCCTCAGATATAAAGAAAACCTGTCAAGCCTGTTTCCACAGGACACAAATATTCTTTACTATTACAACTATAAACAGTGTTTTGACATAATTGCTGCCCTGAGAGTGTGTGAAGTGGAGAGTGAACCTCATTTATTAGAGTCTTAACATCCCCGAGGGGCCGTTTTCCTCCCAGCGAGCCGTCATTAGGAAGAACACACACAGCAGGAAGCCCCGAGACAAAATTCAAACAAGTGAGGGAGCCACATTGTTCTGTGTATCCTGAGTTACTCCTTACAGCCTTTTATTTATTTCATGCCATTTCACAAGAGGCATTCAGTTTACTTTGAATGTTTTTTTATTATCTAAAGTGCACAAAGCGTAAAGTGTTGTTTTTGCCTCCGAGTTTTGACAGTTGTCAGCGTGTGAACCTGCTCTCCTGTCTTTCCCCAGCAGCCAGCCTGTTTTTAATTTCATACAATGTCAGGATGTCACCTTCGAGTGTTCAATTCACTTCCAATTTAATTTTTTTTCACCTAATGAGTTCCAGTTTGGATGTTTTCTTTTCTCCGCTCTTTATTGAATGTGAACGATGAAGAGTCTGCACAGCCAGCCAGCAGAGCATCCTTCAGCTTGTGTGGATAAAAAGAATGAATGTTCTGGAAATGTTCAAGGCCACAGAGAGAGATGAGAGGAATCTGTTGATTTGCTAATGGAGCAGAGGTGGCAGAGAATATACAGCACCCTGTGTGAAAAAACACTCCTGCTCTGACCTCTTTTTAAATTTTAATTCACACCTAGCCTACCTTCCCAATTTTCCAAGCCTTCAGCGCTGAATTGTTACATCCTCAGCTTCTCTGAAGATGCAGGGACAAGCACATTGTCCACCCAAAGAAATGTCCTTCCAACAACAAAATACAAAACAAGCACACACGCTCAAGTGTACAAATATACGCTGAAACACACACATGCATACTACCTCTGGTACACAAACACATATTAGCATACACATGCACACAGATAGACACTCATAGAGATGTTCTCACAAAGCCTGCAAATTCCATTATACTATAAAACTCCCCTCAAAAAAGGATTTGGGTTAATTTAGTAAACACAGGGTCAGAGCTGCCACAGGAGCTGAGAGGAGGTGAGGTGTGTGTGTGTGTGTGTGTGTGTGTGTGTGTGAGAGAGAGAGACAGAGAAACGCTGACTGTGTGAAGCAGAGTCCCGGCTGCAGCAGCAGCAGCAGCAGTCTAAACCAGACACTCTCTGCAGAGATAGCGCTTCTTTCTCATTTGCTCTGGCCCTATTTTAATAATAGCTGTGCATAAGTAATTTCTAAAAGGCCAGGCAGGCACATGGGCGCGGGTGGGGGGGAAATTAAACTCATTTTATCTGTGAGCAGGTGGATTCCTATTTATCATTAACATGCATAGAATTTGCACAATGTTATTTCTTGCTGCTGCTACTGATGGAACGTCATCCAAATAATGTCGGAGGAGGGTCGCCTTTTTTTCCTTTTTTTTTTTTTTTTTTTTGCTTATGCTGGAGTGAAATTCATAGATAAAAGTACTGGCCGTTTTTTTCTTGCAATTTTCTGCAAACGGAAACTAATTCTGGGAAGCTTCTTATTACAGTGCAGGCTCATTTGGTTTGCATTAAAAGGGGACAGGAGCGACATTAGGATTTCTGCCAGATTTCCAGGAGATGCTCCAGCATTTGCTCTTATATCATTAGTAACGCCCCCCGCCTCCCCGCCCCCCGCCCCACACTTACAGAAGCCCTTTTCCTCTTTTAACTGGCATTAAACAATCTCTACTCATTAATGGCCCAATAATAAAACTGGAATATATTTGACTTCCTGATTTAGATCATATCAAAATATTGGAATGTAAATGTGTAATTTTGAACGTATGATATGGGGGAAATAATTGCTGGATACTCTCTGTTATTTCAGCATAATTCAAACGCAGGATTATTTGTCATTGTTTAAAATGAGAAAGATTTTAATTTATTTTGGATTTTAAAATTAGTATTTTACAGCATGTTTAGAGTAATATTCTGAGCTCACACCCTTTAAAATGTGTTATTAGTGTTGCTCTTATTTAAATATATACATACATTGCACACACACACTCATATATTCATTTATTCAGGCTACATCTAACATTTGATTTCCTTATCAGTTAATCTGCTGATTATTTTTCCCATTAACTGATTGATCTTTTGGGGTGTAAAATGTCAAGTGATCACACTATATACTATTATATACTATTATATACTATTATATACTATTACACTATACTGTTTACAGTAACATAAAACAAAGAAAAGCAGCAAATCCTGACATTTGAGGAGCTGTAACCAGGGATGTTTTTGACATTATTGGTAATAATTGATCGGAACTGATTATTTGTCTGTGTTATTACTGCAGCTCTAATATTTATCAGATTTTTTATTCTTCTTGTTTGTATTTAGTATCTAATTGTAAGTTAAAGTGCATTACAGGTATAAATACTAACACCAAGCAGCATATTAAGCTTCAGATCAAACCATGTCTAACTGAGCCACACTTTTATTCTACCCTTCCACGTCTGCATCCACATGCGTGTTGTTGTCATGTTGAGGAACAGCATTGCTTTGCAGAGAGGGATCATGGGAGATGCGTCTGCAGGCGGGATTAGACTCGCTGCAACCAGTCATTCAGTCATCCACAGCAGTGTTTACAGCGATGATGATGTGTGTCTCGGTCTCATGGCGGCTCATGGCCAAGCAGCCAAGCAGGCAGCAAGGCAGGCAGGCAGCCATTGTTTTGTAATGTGTTTCACTCTGCCAGCACTGATCCTTGCTAAGGTACTTACCACGCCATTGTTGTCTAAGTATGCTATTTTCTGGCTGGGCACCTCCACTATAGAATAGGATGCTTTTTCCTTTCTTTTTTTTTTTTTTTTTTTTCAAAAGCGAGGTTTGTTACAGTCACCGTCATGCTAATCCCACTGTGTGATATGTATATGTGTCAACACACAGAAAGAGAGAGGGGAGTCTTAACCCAACACGTCAGTGGCAGGGAGACAGATAGACGGACAAGTCCCATTCACTCCTCACTGTCCTCCGTGGCACCAAATTACTGTTTATCAAAACAAGACGAGTAGAATAATAAGGATGCTTTAGGAGAAACTAATGTGTCTTACAGGTCTTATGGAGACATTCACCCAGCAGTCAGATTAACAGAGCAGGTCAGAGGATGATGATGATGTTAATTTATCTACAGACAAAATAACGATCATGAGGTGAAGTGAGACTCTTTAATGATTGAATGGCATATTTAAAATGAGGCTAAAGTTCAAACCCAAAACAAAAAATACAAATCAGGTCAAATTTCAGGCTGATGTTACTAAATGTGTCACATGACATGTCGTGATTCTCAAGGACGCCTTTTTGTTTCCTGCTTGATCAGAGAAATTAACAGTGTTTGGGGAATTCATTTATAAATTATTTTAAGGCATTTTAGGCTTAAATTAACCAAAAGCCTTTAAAAAACTCCTGAGTGTAAATGTATAGGATGTGAACTCATCAGACAGGTTAAACTCAAGTTGTCAGAGACAATAACAAGGACATGTCTTCAGTGTCTTCAGTGGAAGCTGCGGCCTTCTCTCCGCTCTAATTAATCATCTTTTATTTTCATCTTCCTGGTGCACATTTCACTTGCACATCCTGATAGTGGAACAGAAAATCTGTGGTAGCATTAATAAGCCTAATATAGAAACGTATTTGAACCCTGGTCCTCCACTAAGTAGATTATAAACATTTATTATAGCATGTTATCATAATATCCCGCACAGCATATTGCAAAACTTCAGTGGGCCAGTTTTCTCTCGCAGTGCAGTGGAAGATCATAGTTAATTCAGCAGCGTTATGGTAATGTAGAGGTCCCTATCGGTCCCGGCATCACACATACTAACAAGCTTAGGATAAGCCCAGCCTGGAATGGTATGAGGTTTGAATTTCTGGAACCAGCGCAGTCTCTGCAGCCAAATCTCACTTCAGCAGAAACCAGTGGGGTGATTCCTCTGCTTAAAAAATTAGTGCTAGTGCATATATATTTTTTGCAAGGAAAGGAGGTTTGGTACCTTGTGAAGAAGAAAAAAATGCACTGTATGTAAAAAAATAAATAATATATATATATATATATATATATATATATATATATATATATTTTAAGGATGGCAAAAATCGTCTTGAGAGGGCTAATCAGCTGAAACTCTGAAAAGCCTGTAATGTGCATTAAGAGATTTATACA
The DNA here is from genome assembly GCA_036937835.1 of Pampus argenteus. Classification (NCBI taxonomy): domain Eukaryota; kingdom Metazoa; phylum Chordata; class Actinopteri; order Scombriformes; family Stromateidae; genus Pampus; species Pampus argenteus. The sequence goes on from CM072870.1 coordinate 24,627,283, forward strand.
CAGCGCAGAGGTAAAGCCTCACAACATTGTTGACTCATTTAAAGATGCCAACATCTCAACTTCGCACAGTGTTAACAAACGCACACATGTTACATTGGTGTACTCTGCACTTCTCCTGTCTCTGTAAATCGCAGTGTATCTGCCATAAGCATGTTATGCCCCAGGGCTCATCGGCACCATGTGATCCCAGGCAGGGCTGCCACTGTGAGACAACATGATAAATCCTGTTTGTGAGACTTGGCTGCTCTCAGCTCTTAGACTAATCTAACCACCCTCAACCTCAAGTACGGGAGAAGTGTGTCTGTCGATCTGAGAGCAGAGGAAGAAGGAGGCGAAGGGGGGAGACATTTAACATTTCCCATTCAGGTTAAGAGAACAGGACAGTTTATCAAATGTTGAATCAAACTTCTCTTAGAAAGCATCCGACTGACAAAAAGCAACATGCTGGTTGGACCAAACCTTTGTATTGACATGCTGCTACATGGTCTCAGATTAAAAACATCCGTGCAGATTATTTACACATTGTCAGTGTTGCTGTAGAAAGTGTGTCTTGCAGAAAATGCACAAAAAGCTGAAAAAGCTGTATTCATATTAAAGGTAAATAATAACAGTGAGTCTGATTGTGTAGACAGCTTTCAATACCCATAATTCAGATCAACCAAGTGTAGCCTTTCAGTCCCTCTTTCCACTTTCATTATGTTTCATATGAGTCTTGCAGTCCAAGTCCAGACATATTGTATGAACGCGATTGTCGACCAAGTGAAAATGACTGAATACTGTACTGTGGTGGATTTATGTGATTATAGCATCGAAGATTCAGATTCTCTTGTGTCTTGTTCCTGTTAACATAACATGAGGGCTGATGTGCATTTTAAAGCAACAATTGTCTTAATTTAAGTTGCAGCTAACAATTAATTTCAATTAATGAATCATTTAGCCTATAAAATATCAGAATATTGTGAGAAATGTCCATCACAAATGCAGATTAATTTTCTTCATATCAATTACACATTTAATTAACATATCTCTCTATTTGATTTACAGTATTTTAAGACTTGCACAACATCCTTTCTCTCTGCAAAGCTCTTTACACAAAATGCAACATACTAATGTTATATTTCGGCTTGATAGCATGCAAAAGAAAAACAACTGGTAGGTATGGTAGGTATTTAACCTGTATCAGGTTAGCATGTACGCCATATGACACAAGTAGCAGTGAGAAAAAAGTGCAGCTTTCACAGATGTGAAATCTGTAGCGTGCACCTTTTAAACACACGTCATTTTCTGATTGGACTTTAGAGTCTGAGCTGAAACAAGGCGACATGTTGATTTATTGCATCTATATGTGACACAAAGTTGTTTTTTATTGAGACATCATGATATTTCTCACATTTAAGTTACAGTTTTATTTTGATGACAGGACATCAAGTCTTTAAATATCACATTATTACATTTCATAACTTTTAGACAAAGAAGATAATGAAGAACTGCAACAGCTAGTATCTGTCTTACTTTCTTCTCCAACCACACTGTCTCTGCCTGTCTGTCTCTCTGTCTGTCTGTCTGTCTGTCTCTCTGTCTGTCTCTCTGCCTGCTTGTCTGTCTGTCTGCCTGCTTGTCTTTCTGTCTGTCTCTCTGCCTGTCTGTCTGTCTCTCTGCCTGCTTGTCTTTCTGTCTGTCTCTCTACCTGTCTGTCTGTCTCTCTGCCTGCCTGTCTGTCTCTCTGTCTGTCTCTCTGCCTGCTTGTCTTTCTGTCTGTCTCTCTGCCTGTCTGTCTCTCTGCCTGCCTGTCTGTCTCTCTGTCTCTCTGCCTGCCTGTCTGTCTTTCTGCCTGTCTCTCTGCCTGTCTGTCTCTCTGCCTGCCTGCCTGTCTCTCTGCCTGCCTGTCTGTCTCTCTGCCCGCCTGTCTGTCTCTCTGCCTGCCTGTCTTTCTGTCTGTCTCTCTGCCTGTCTGTCTCTCTGCCTGCCTGTCTGTCTCTCTGCCCGCCTGTCTGTCTCTCTGCCTGCCTGTCTCTCTGCCCGCCTGTCTTTCTGTCTGTCTCTCTGCCTGTCTGTCTCTCTGCCCGCCTGTCTGTCTCTCTGCCTGCCTGTCTGTCTCTCTGCCTACCTGTCTGTCTCTCTGCCCGCCTGTCTGTCTCTCTGCCTGCCTGTCTGTCTCTCTGCCCGCCTGTCTGTCTCTCTGCCTGCCTGTCTTTCTGTCTGTCTCTCTGCCTGTCTGTCTCTCTGCCTGCCCGCCTGTCTCTCTGCCCGCCTGTCTGTCTCTCTGCCTGCCTGTCTTTCTGTCTGTCTCTCTGCCTGTCTGTCTCTCTGCCCGCCTGTCTGTCTCTCTGCCTGCCTGTCTGTCTCTCTGCCCGCCTGTCTGTCTCTCTGCCTGTCTGTCTGTCTCTCTGCCCGCCTGTCTGTCTCTCTGCCTGCCTGTCTCTCTGCCCGCCTGTCTGTCTCTCTGCCTGCCTGCCTGTCTCTCTGCCTGTCTGTCTCTCTGCCTGCCTGCCTGTCTCTCTGCCCGCCTGTCTGTCTCTCTGTCTGCCTGCCTGTCTCTCTGCCTGTCTGTCTCTCTGCCCGCCCGCCTGTCTCTCTGCCCGCCTGTCTGTCTCTCTGCCTGTCTGTCTTTTCTTTTTCTCTCTAAATGATAATTGTGAGCATCACAGATTTGGCTCTTGTAACAGGTCTTGCAGAGAAATTAATTAATGCGAACTCGGAGTGCTCTCAGAGCTGCATTTGGAGCTGCAGACGGAGAGCGACGTGAGGCGCTCTGGTCTCATTAAGAGAGCAGGCAGAGTGGAATTAGTCTGAATATAATGACAGGCCACACTATCTCATGTAAAAACAGCCCTGTTTTCCTCTCTCATTCATTGGCACTAGTAATTAGTTTTGGCCCTAAAACTGTCACCCTTTACTCTAGAAAAGGCAGATGTGATTTGAGGTGCAATTTAATCTTGCTTTAATGAAGAACTAATGGACGCATTGCAAATTACTTTTTTTCCCCAACCCCCATGTGTGATTGAACAGGGGCTTGGGAAAAAATCTATTTCCTGCTTTTGAAAAGATCAAGAGTATCTTTGATAATGGTGAGAGCGTCACCGGCAGCTTCATTGCATCGAGCCAACAAGCTCTTTTACCCGAATAACAATTCAGTGGAGAGGAGGCCACAATTAGTGACAAAGCAGAGCGAGCGCTGCGGGCCCGGGCGAGCAGAAAGCCTCTCGGTGCTCCAGGCTCCTTGTTAGAAACAGACCCTGGAGGTGTCACACAGGAACAATAAGGCCTGATAAATTACCCCCCGAAATAAAAAGATGTACTACTAATTTTCAATTACACCTATAATGCATCCCCAGTAGGAGGGAGAAATTGGACATGTGTGGAAGAGAACAAACAGTCATAGGCTCAATACACCTACTGTATGATATCCAGAGCGTATTAGCAATAAATTACACGATGTTTAATGTAGCTGGCCATTTTGCTCCATAGATAGAGAGAGAGAATGAATATTGGTGCAAAATAATGTCTCGTCATTACATTTGATTTTTGCCAGAGGATAATCACGGCCAAAAAGACAAAATTGCATTCTTATCTAATTTAGCCTAATTTCCAAAATGGTGTTGTTGTTTGTAAAAGAAGGATTTGTGCTGGACTTTTTCAGCGCAGAGAGGAAGTGGCCTTCTTCTGAGAAGCACTTAAAGGACACTGTGTTTCAAACTGGCATCGCTAACGGATGATGTTGTACAGAATATATCAAGGCCAAATAATAGTCCTTGAAACTGGTGAAAGGGGAGGTGAGAACTGAGGAGGGTCAGACATGAGGAACATGTGTATCTGTCTTCCTGTGTGTGTGTGTGTGTGTGTGTGTTTCACTACAACAGCAGCAAGGCAGAAAGCCTAATAGAAGTGAGCTTAACTCACACAGCCTCGCTACATATCTGATTACTGGGACCAGTAATTTTCTTTCCTTAAATAAGGAAGAAATTGGATAGGATGAATGAAATTTGGCTGTCATATTGCAGTGATGGTGCAGAAGGGAGATTATGTGTTTCACATAATCGTTCATCATTTCCCAACCAGTGTTCAGGCTTAACATAATGGAATTGGTAAACTGGTTTAAATCAGAACGTGAGGACAGACTATCAGGCAGACTGTGAGGGTCTGCAGTAATGTCTTCAGACCAAGCAGAATATTTTCAGCACAGAGCTGCAGGAACACGCTGCCTTCATGTCTGCTCAGAATACATCACCTCAAAACAACCTTCAACATTATTCTTAATTTAACTTCAAGCTGTTGTTCAGCACTTTTTAAGCTTTTTACATGCATTCAGTTCATACTGAACTGTATACTGGTTGATTCTTTTATTTCATTTAATAGTACAGTGTAATTACTGTAAGATGCAGCTGCTGCAGGAAATCAGACAAAATAGAAAACAGCAAAATGTTGTGCACGTTATTACAGATGAACGATTTACTTTCAGACGTAACTCAACAATATATTTAAATCTACCTGATTAATATATATATGCAGTATCACATTAACAAAGTGAATTTTTCTAAAACAATAATGTTTTATTTATTTAAATTTATTTGTCATTTTCTTCTATATTGAATTGCATTTGCCCACAGTTTGATTTCTGTTTGATGTTTCTGTATTAATTTTTGTAGTGTAACTGCATCTATAAACGTCGTTTGTGGAATAAATTAATTTATATATAACAAAGAAAGGTATTAAAAGAGTTACGTTTTGGTAAATATCCTTTACACCAAAGTTTTATTGTCATCCTAATATTAACTTTATCAAAGTTTGTAAGACAAACCCTCGTCCAGTAGTCCATTATCATATCATATCATATCATATCATATCATATCATATCATATCATATCATATCATAGCTGCTGAACGACACCTACGGTTTAACTTTACACATAAGAAAAGACTTATAGATGAAAAATAAGCACTTAAATTAATAATAACGGAAAATAAAGATTAATTTACTGCTCAAACCTTTCAAAGAACCGGAAAGCACAAATTATTAAACAGAATAGATTTTGTTAATAGTATTTAATGAATCATTGGTATTGAGGCTCTCTTGTTTACCTTGTTCTCCAGATGAAGGTTCTTTGTAGAACGTGTTCAGCAAGTGATATGTTGGACAGAGTTAGTGACTTTACCAATAATTACTGGGTGTTTTAAACACTGAACAAACTGAGTAAACTGCAGCAGCATCGTGATGTCATGTACGTGTCATTGTCAGCTCTGATATGGCCTGTCGAGGTTTGTTTTAACATGGAGCTCCTGAGTGTTGCTGAAACAGAAACAGAAATATCAGCAGGTCCACTGTTGGCCACTAGGTGTCACAGTGGCTGTTTGTAAAAGATGAGCCATGCAGTATTTGAATGACTACTGCACTCCATGTAGTTTGATTAGGAGAACTTATCAATATAAACAATATACCTGTAAAGTAAACATCAGTCTCCAAATACATACTGAATGAGCTGTATTGTTGAATAAATAAATGTATGAATGGATAAATGAATTCAGATATTAATATTACCTTTGATTTGGATGTAAAGGTGTAAGGTGAACTGATCTACTAACACTTTTATTGGCTGCACTGGGTCACATGATCCTTCATCATGAAGAGTTTGGTCACATTAGTTCACGAATCACAGAGGTCATGTTTTCAGTCTTCAGAGAGTAGTTCTGTGTAAGGCAGATGCCACTGAGCATGTGCAGGAACACCGTTTCTGTTTACAGCTTGTTGTGCTCCACATCATGACCTCTGGATCTAGTTTTTTACTTAGTTAGTTTGGTTTTTTATTTAAACTTTAGGCTCACAGTTTTTAATGGATTCTGGAACGACAACAGATGTTTACAGCACAGATTAAGGTCAGTTTAGTTGATTTTAGTTGACAGTAAGAAAAATATTGAGTGAGTGAAGAACTTGATTAATGAGATCATTATGATAAATCTAACATCTGACATTAGAAATATGCTTTGAATTAGCAAACTGTCCCAACTGGCTCATCTTGTTGATACCATTATGAAAAAAAAAACCTAATTGAGTATATCACATTAGTCCAGATCCACAGTACATCAGTGTACCTGAAGTATCTCCAATATCTGAAACTGTACTGTACATTCATGACTTGCATTTTTTGGTGGCTTGAACAAATCCACACCTGTAAAATACAGCTGACCAGTCACTGACGTGAGGTGTCCAGGTGAGCAACATGAGGCCCGCTTTTTCAGAGCAGGATGATTAACCAAGCTGTGATTTTTCTCAGCACATCACTGTATTATTTATTTATTTATTTATTGCATCACATGACCTGAAAATGTGCATTTTAAGACTGTGTATAAAGGCTGAAGTCATCTCTTCCTGCATTAATGCACGACTGTTAATTAACTGCTGCAGGATAATGATGATTCATGAGTTTAAAGATCCTATTCACATTGTAAAGAAATAAATAATATAATGCACGCTGAGCCTGTCTTCTAAGAACAATAATCTTACTGAAGGTATTTTCACATTCTTCTATTACTGCAATACTTTAACTCAATCAAGCTCATAAAACTTGTGTACTTTTACTGTAATAGGGATTTCATGCAGGAGTATTTTTACACGCTGTACTGGTACGTGTACTTCAGTAAAGGATGTGAATACCTTAGTAATTGCACCTCTGTAGTCTCCAACGTGCTGATGCTTTAAGGAGCACCTGTCGTCCCAGCATCCTTTGCGTGCCCAATATGGAAGAACTGGTGGTGGAGGTCCGAGGCTCCAACGGAGCTTATTACAAGGTAAATAGTGTCTTATCATCCAGTTTCAAGCCTGACAACCTGGCACAAGATACACTATGTCACCTGAAGCCGAATGGACGGTGGCAGCATCTCTTAGTTTTCTTTTAAACCCAGTAACGGTTCGCTATTAGCTCGCACTAGCCGCGTTAGCCACAGTTAGCATGCTAAGCTAGCACCGCTCTCCAATCTTCCGCTAACTGTCACTTGTTTTTAGCTACTTTACTCTGCTCAGAGTTTATTAAACGCAATGTTGTGTTGACTAACAGGAAGGTAGAAACCGATAAAGTCTGTTAAATATTCTGCTTGACGTTTAGGTGCAGCATCTCTGAGCTAAAAGTGAACCAACCTGCTAGTTGACGTCAAAAATATGGGGCTAAACTAAGATTACGCTGCGTAGCTCTACGGTGTATAATTTATTCTGCTATTGGAGTTATGTTAGTGTTTGAATTTAAACTGTTTGATCACTAATAATGTGGCGATACGTCTCTGTAAAGTATGTGAGCACAGTGTGGTTGTGATGCTGCTGTTGCTGTCTATTATCCGATACTTGATCATGAGCTATTTTCTGTATGTGAGCCAGCTGTTCCTTGTCAATCATGAGCGGCTAACAGGAGGGAGGCGGCTCACTGATACCGTGAACCTTAATGGCTATTTCTAGACCTGCTGCCTGTCCTGCCTCCTTCTCCTCTGTCCTGTCTCCTTCTCCTCTGTCCTGTCTCCTTCTCCTCTGTCCTGCCTCCTTCTCCTCTGTCCTGTCTCCTCTGTCCTGCCTCCTTCTCCTCTGTCCTGTCTCCTCTGTCCTGCCTCCTTCTCCTCTGTCCTGCCTCCTCTGTCCTGCCTCCTTCTCCTCTGTCCTTTTCTACCTTTCTTCACGGCTTGTCTTTGTTCATCCTGCCCTCATGAGACAGCTGGCCAGGTCTAATCTCTGGAGTTATAGCACCAGGATATATGATTCAGTTGTTCTGTTGACAGCACATATATAACTGGAAACCTTTACATCAAATGACATGCGGGTTTTGGACCAGTTGTGAGCTATTGTTTAATTAGGTCCCTTCATAATGCACTTTAAATGGAAGTAATGGGGTCAACATGTATTTAAAAGTTTATGTGAAGCTAATCTGAAGCTTCGGCCACAGCTCAACAGGGAAACACAAAGAGGGAACTTGATGCTAAACAGACTGTAAATGTGTCAGATATCCACTTGATATGACTAACTCACACTGATGAAGCCTCATACAGTGGAGCAAAAAAAAGGATTTAGTCAGCCACTAATTGTGCAAATTCTCCCACTTAAAAAGACGAGAGGCCTGTGACTTTAATCGTAGGTACACTGAGAGACAAAATGAGAAAAAGAATCCAGGAAATCACATTGTAGGATTTCTAATGAATTAATTAGTAAAGTCCTCAGTAAAATATGCATTTGGTGAATAACAAAAGTTCATCTCATTACTTTGTTATATACCCTTTGTTGGCAGTGACAGAGGTCAAACATTTTCTTTAAGTCTTCACAATGTTTTCACACACTGTTGCTGGTATTTTGGCCCCTTCCTCCATGCAGATCTCCTCTAGAGCAGTGATGTCTTGGGGCTGCCGTCTGGAGACTGGCCATGCCACTCCAGGACCTTGAAATGCTTCTTATGAAGCCACTCCTTCGTTACCTGGGCGGTGCGTTTGGGATCATTGTCATGTTGAAAGACCCAGCCACGTTTAATATACAATGCCCATGTTGATGGAAGGAGGTTTTCAATCAAAATCTCATGATACATGGCCCTATTCATTCTTTCCTTTACACGGATCAGTCGTCCTGGTCCCTTTGCAGAAAAACAGCCCCAAATCTTGATGTTTCCATCCCCATGCGTCACAGTAGGTATGGTGTTCTTTGGATGCAACTCAGCAGTCTCTCCTCCAAACACGACAAGTTGAGTTTTTACAAAAAGTTCTATTTTGGTTTCATCTGACCATATGACGTTCTCCCAGTCTTCTTCTGGATCATCCAAACGCTCTCTAGCAAACTTCAGATGGGTCTTGACATGTACTGACTTAAGCAGGGGGACACGTCTGACACTGCAGGGTTTGAGTCCCTGGCAGCGTAGTGTGTTACTGATGGTGGCCTTTGTTACTTTGGGCCCAGCTCTCTGCAGATCATTAACTAAGCCCCCCCCATGTGGTTCTGGGATTTGTGCTGACCGTTCTTGTGATCATTTTGACCCCACGGGGTGAGATCTTGCATGGAGCCCCAGATTGTGGGAGATTATCAGTGGTCTTGTATGTCTTCCATTTTCTAATAATTGCTCCCACAGTTGCTTACCCATTGCAGATTCAGTCTTCCCAGCCTGGTGCAGGTCAGTCTTCAGTTTTGTTTCTGATGTCCTTTGACAGCTCTTTGGTCTTGGATATAGTGGAGTTTGGTGTGTGACTGTTTGAGGTTGTGGACAGGTGTCTTTTATACTGATAATGACTTCAAACAGGTGCCATTAATACAGGTAACGAGTGGAGGACAGAGGAGCCTCTTAAAGAAGAAGTTACTGGTCTGTGAGAGCCTTGCTTGTTTGAAGGTGACCAAATATTGTAGCTTCAGGTGGTGTCCATCTTTGTTTCTTATGACCTGTTATTCCACTATGTAAGTAATATGAAGGTGAATGTAGTTCTGTTTGTGGTGCTCAAAGTATCCTAAATGATGCTAAAACTCAATACTAACATCTGCTCCAGAAACAACAGGACTTTGTGTGAGTAGGCTTAGTTGGGAACTGTTTGTCCACTTTTGCCATTGCTAATATTAGTTCTGATTAAGTTGTGACAAACAGTTAAATGTGCACTTCACACGATGCAGAGCAGCAATGATGAGTCGGTTGATTGATTAGTGATTCAACATAGAAACCTTTATTTATTTATTTTTTTTTTGTGTGAATATTTTTGGTGTCTTTAGTCCTCTATAACAGTAAACTGACTTTTCTTGGACTTTGGGAAATGTTAATTATAGATGACCTGATTAATTGAGAAAATAACAGGATATGAATCGATAATGAAAATAATTATTTAATATAATAAATTAGTTGCAGCCCTACATTACTGTACTAAATCCTGTTCTGTGCTTGTTATGCACAACTCTTAATGTTTTTATATCCAGTGTCAGTGATCTCTAATCTGCATGTCCTTGTTCTGTTCAGCTGGTGTCACTGAAGTTGATGTCACCGTATCTGTATTCTTGGCTCTTACTCCTGTCTGTGCTTCCTCCCTCCAGGGCTTTATTAAAGACATCCACGATGACTCTCTCACCATTGCCTTTGAGAACAAGTGAGTTTTTCCTTGGTGTGTGTGTGTGCGCGTGTGCGTGCACGACCAGTGAATATATCGGCTGATGGTGGATTTTGACATAATACCCAACCCCATCTTCAAGCTGTTTTAGTAAAACATGTCTTCATAGTTGAAAGTTTAAAACAAATATAGGACCATCATGTTTTGAACACGGTGCGCACTAAATGATGATGATCATCTTTTTTCAGTTGGCAGCCAGAACGCCAGGTGCCCTTCAGTGATGTCAGGATGCCACCACCTGCTGACGCCAAGAAGGAGATTGGAGAGGGTGAGGAGGTGGAGGTGAGGAAGACACACATGTCTGTTGTTTCTGTGTTTGTGGTGCATTTGTTAGTTTCTTACTCTGTGCATTAATGTGCTGCCAGATCCTCTCCAGAGCCAATGAACAGGAGCCTTGTGGTTGGTGGTTGGCTAAAGTCCGCATGATGAAAGGAGATGTGAGTATTGCTCCAGAGGAAGACACGTTTATACTACTGTTTGTTTATACTACTGTGTCATGTTTACAAGAAAATAATTGTTAACAGCTTTACTTCAGGTAGATGCTAATGTGGCTGCAGTTATTTTGTGTTATGAAGTGTTAGTAGAGTTGCCTTGTAATCGCAATTAAATACATTGATTTCAGTGCCTGTAGGTGTATTTATATACAGAACCTGTGTCTTTCCAGTTCTATGTGATTGAGTATGCAGCCTGCGACGCCACCTACAATGAGATAGTGACCTTTGAGCGTCTGCGTCCAGTCAACACCAACAAGGCAATCAGCAAGAACTCCTTTCACAAGTGCAGCGTCCCTGTTCCTCAGGATCTACAAGAAGCGTACGTACAGCAGCTGATGATATCATCAGGGTGTTTGTCCTCTTCACAGTTAATGATAATATGCATATATAGATTTTGTATTGAAGATATTATTATTTTGAGTGCTCCAGGCCCAGCTGTTTACATTAAGTGTTGTTTTTGTATATTTCAGGTGCCAGAGTGAGAACGCCCATAAGGATTTTAAGAAAGCTGTTGGAGCCTGTCGCATCTCATACTGCCCTGAAACCAGCCAACTTGTGATTGTGGTAACTGATCTGCTCTGTTGTTGCTGTATCACTGTAATCCTGCGGTAGTATTTTACATTTGCAATTGTAAAAATAGTGGTGATGATGTGTGACAGCTCAGTCAATGACTAAGGTGTGTGTGTGTGTGTGTGTGTGTGTGTGTGTGTGTGTGCGCGCGTGTGTGTGTGCGCGTGTAGTCCACCAATGAGACGACAGTGAAGCGCGTGTCTTTGCTGAGTGACATGCACCTGCGCAGCCTCCGGACCAAACTGCTGCTAATGTCACGCAACCAGGAGGCTACGAAACACCTAGAGGTCAGTTTGTTCAGATCACATGGGGACAGGTGATAGTCACCATGGTAACATGAAGGCTGGATAGTAGCCAGTCAAAAGCCACTACCAACAACAAATAATATAATTTTCTGTTACTACTATAGCAAATTTCAGTTGCTGTTGTGTGTCAGTTTACGTTCAAAGATAGCGATATTAATATCAACCTATTAAATCTGAATAACTCTGTTTTGTTTGTGTAGAGCTCCAGACAGCTGGTGTCATCTTTCCAGGAGGAGTTTATGGTCAAACCGGATCTGATGGGCCTCGCTATCGGCAGCCACGGCAGCAACATCCAGCAAGCACGCAAAGTTCCAGGTGTCACTGCCATCGAGCTGGATGAGGAGACTGGCACTTTCAGGATTTATGGAGAGGTAGGGTGGTACAGACATACATACATACAGACTGTGGATCATGCAAGTGTATTAGTTGTCTGAATGGATGACTGATAAATTGCTCCATATTGTTTCAGACAACAGAGGCTGTAAAAAAGGCCAGAAACTACCTGGAGTTTCTGGAGGATTCTGTCCAGGTGCCAAGAAACCATGTTGGTATGTCAACGCAAACATGTCGTACCTGAAAATCCCACAAAATTCTTGGTTAAGATCCTACTGGCAATTATGGTGCAACACATTGCAAGGCAGATTTATTAGAGGAAGACTAACTACTGCTTTGTTTCTCATCTTTTCACTGCTCTGTGTCTCTAGGCAAAGTGATTGGTAAGAACGGAAAAGTCATTCAGGAGATTGTCGACAAGTCTGGTGTGGTGAGGGTCAGGATAGAAGGAGACAATGACAACAAGCAGCCCCGACAGGAAGTAAGCCTGCTACTGCAGCATGTTACCGGTTGTGTTTTTAAAAATAATGCGCTGTGTCTCACCTCTTGGCTTGGTCAGTGTTTGTCCCATACTAACTTTACGTTGTGTTTATTTGTCTTGTTGACACAGGGAATGGTCCCCTTTACCTTTGTCGGTACTAAGGAGAGTATTGGCAATGTTCAGGTGCTGCTGGAGTACCACATCTCTTACCTCAATGTAAGTACGTGTGTGTGCGCATCATGCATGCTTATGTGTGTTTTCGACAATCCTTTGCTTTCACATCTATGCTTCTATTTCATTCCAGGCACATGTAATAGTTTAAGGACTAACTGATCATTACAACAGTGACACAGCTTGATTCTGTACTGTAAAAGTGAACCTTTAAAATGTGTAAAAGTAATTGTATATTAAACACATTTGGATATATGGGGTGGCTCAGACGTAGAGCTGTCATCCATTAATCGGAGGATCAGTGGTTTCAAATCCAATCAAATTTTATTCATATAGCCCAAAATCACAAAATACATGTGTCTCAGAGGGCTTTACAATCTGTACAGGGAGTGACACCCTCTGTCCTTAGACCCTCGATTAGTGAGGAAAAACTTGACCACCAAAAAACCTTTTAACAGGGAAAAAGGTGGAAGAAACCTCAGGAAGAGCCACAGAGGAGGGATCCCTCTCCCAGGACGGACAGACGTGCAATGATGTCACATGTACAGTGTGTGTGTGTGTGTGTGTGTGTGTGTGTGTGTGTGTGAGAGAGAGGTGGAGCTTCTTGCTGAGGGCCAGCAGCTAGAGGAAGAGGTGAAGCAGATTGTGGATTATACCCAATAAGCAGCAAAAAGCACACAGGATGTGCTGTAGATGTGTGTATGATGATGAATGTGAATCCTGTGATGAGCCTGTCAACAGTTTTTCTAAAATACTCCAGAATTACAACCACATTGGATTTTTATTTTCTGTTTATTGCTGTATTGTCTCTGATCCGATTGGTCTTTCTTTCCTGTAGGAGGTGGAACAGCTTCGGCTGGAGCGGATGCAGATTGATGAACAGTTACGTCAGGTCACCCAGGGCCACCGACCAACTGACAGGGACAGAGGAGAGAGAGGGGGAGGAGGAGGTTATAATACTGATGGCAGTTCCAACGCCTCTACGACCTCCTTACATGCCAGTCGCTCCTACAACGGTCGAGGCCGTGGACGCAGAGGCCACAACTACAGCACTGGATACGGTAGGAACCTCAGATACAACAAATTTTCTGCTTGATATCTTTGTTTGGAAGAAAGTACTATCCAATAAATGTTTGAAGCTACATCAAATGATCTCTTGTTGTCCTCCGTGTTCTTCTAACTTGTCTGATTCTTCTAGGCACCAACTCGGAACAGTCCAATGCCTCCGAGACTGATTCTGAGCGCAGGGATGAGCTTAGCGACTGGTCCCTGGCTGCAGAGGACCAGGACAGGTGAATTGTATTCTATAATCAGAGATGCAGCTGTTGTTTCTACAATCTTGTGTAATGTAAGATTTTGACTGAAGATGCTTTGACTGACTGACCTGCAGGGAGAGGGAGAGAGGCCAGCGGCCACAAAGAGACGGCCGCAGGAGGCCAGGAGCTGGAAGAGGACGAGGAGGGCGTGGAGGACTGGGAAGAGGAGGAAGAGGAGGATATAGCAACAGCTCTGGTAAAATATTTACACAAATCTTGTCGTAACCGTAGTTTAAACTGAAACCTACATCGAACCATAACTCTGTAGCAGGGCCTCGGAATCATGATGATAACGCCTACGGAGTCTTGGAGACGAACACTGAGACGGACCAGACAGCCGATACAGATGCCAGCGAGTCAAACCTGCCGGCCAACCGTCGCCGAAGATCTCGACGACGTAGAACCGATGAGGATGCCACACTGATGGACGGCATGAGCGAGTCGGACAACGCCTCCATGAGTGAGAATGGAATAGGTATGGAAGCTGCATAAAGACTCAACCAGCATCATAATATCGTAGTAGTGTGTCGTCAGTAGAATCAGTGTTTAGCCTCCATGTATAAATATGAAAGGCGCCAGACCAAAGACAGGTCCCAAACCCCTCTCTCTGTGATGACCCAACACCCGTAGATGACTCTGAAGCTCAACAGCAGCGCCGTAACCGTAGTAGACGCCGCCGCATCCGCCTGCCTGAAGAGAGGCAGCCAGGTAACCATGGCAACCACTAGGTGTCCCCTCTTCTGATCAGTGCTCCTAATCCTTAGCTAAAAGGTTGTGCACCAGGCCTGGTGTTTGTTTGTGTACCACAACAACATAGTAAATAAAAAGAATCTGTTGCTTGTTTTGTTGGTGTATGTTTGGATGCGGCTGTTCTGCTGACTTTTGTTTTGTACTTTTTCACTCATTCACTAATTGCTCAGCTACAGCTTTGTATTTATGTTGTCAGGCTGCCATTGACACTACTGGCCGTCCTTGTTTGTGTGGTGTGTATTACTAAGCCAGGTTTTTCTCCACATTACTGCTTCCATCACTGTCTGATTTCATTGCTAAACCACAGAAAACAGACCTGAGGAGTGTGATTGACTTTGGGATCTGAACAATGTCTGGGACAAACTGTGTCTTTGAGCGTTTCCTCTTGAAAGAAAGCAGACGCTGCTGTGACCAGTGGTTTTCTCTTATGTGTCGCCTGTACAGTAACGGTGGCCGACTACATATCCCGGGCCGAATCTCAGAGCAGGCAGATGACCACCAAGGACCCCAAGAAAAACAAAGATGTGGTTGGTATTTAACTGTTACATGACGAGTCAGACCACAATTAATATGTCGATGAATTTGTTTGAATATATTTTACAGTAAGTGCTCTGCTCTGGGTCCCACCGTTGTGTTCAGTGTCAGGTGGATGCCATCGCCGAGGACTGCCCGCAGTCTATCCCCACAAACGACAACAACGCTGCTGTCAACGAGGACAGCAACGCCACCACAGTCTCCTACACGGGAGATGCTAACGCGCAGCCTGTTGTTAACGGACTCTCTTAGTATGCCCCAGCAAAGGAAATGGTTTCAAATATTTCAACTTCTCTGGCTGCGCTTGATTAAATCCTGATTGTCTCATAAACAGCCTCAAAAGTGAATATTAATATTTCAATACAACAAGCACTGTTCTTTTTTTTACTTTAGAAATATTTGAAACCTGTTCCACTGTGCAAGTTTTAGAAGTCTGTATCTTACACGTGTTCTGTCCAACTATTCTTTTTTTTTTTTTTTTTTTGATAACAATAGTTCTTCCTGTATGAGCTTGCCAAAGATAGTCAAACACAGACTTACAGAGGTCTCTATGTAACTGTACTTTTCAGTCTACTCCTCACTGAGAGGAAGGACTGAATGCAGTATTTAGACAGGGATTCCACTCAAACTCATACTGTGGTATGAATGCAGCAGATCTTTTATTTTTATTTTTTATTGGTCAAAAATCACAGCAGGGTTTTACCAGGTGGACACAATAGAAGCTTCCACATTTCTTCAGGATGTTTTGTGCATCGGAAGTAGTTTGTACCTTCATTGTTCTGCATGAACAGTACCAGTTTTGTTGGAAACCCAAGTAAGTTTGACATACATGTTCAGCTGTTGTGCCTTGAGAGTAGTTTCAACATGTTGTTGCCTGGCTCTGCACACTATCTGATATCTTTTCACTTATTTCTGTGTTACTTGGCCCTCGCCTGCCAGTTGAACTAGATGAGCTGTCTTTTTGTGCTAATTGTTCCCTAATGGCGCTGTAAGCAGGCGGAGGCAAACGCTGAAAGACCCTGAAAGGATTTCAGAGGCATATTTTTTTAAAATCAGGTGTGTCTCTTATTAATGTCTGTGGGAAAAATGAGTCCAGTTATTCTTTATGATATATCTGAGGAGTTTGATGTTAGCTGCTTTCTGTTTTTCAATATGCAACCACTTCGCTCATAGAAGAAATGTTATTACAGCGTGTCTGGAAAAGAAACAATAGGAAAGTTGTTTTCTTTGCACTGAAACATAACCTTTTTCTGTTGAGACTTAATTGTAGCTGAGTCTGGAAACAGGCCTGTGACTGTGTAGTGCCGAGTTTCCAGGAAACACCTTGCAGCGAATTGCCGGGTAGTTTCATCAAATTTAAATCAAGAAATTCAAAGCATGTTTTTAAACGAAGGATTAACAGCATCCCTTACATGCCAACTCATGCAAAAAATCCCATTTTCCTAAGAAGTAAAGGCTACCGTGGTGCTGAGATGTTTCTGGAAACCGAGCCCGGTGAGGATGATGTCATTTTCATAGTTCTTCCACAGACCGGCTGGCTGGAAACTGGTCACGACTGTTCCACTAAGGAAGATTTATTTGGTTTATTTATTTTTAAAAAATGTACAGTATTTAAAAAACAAACAAAAGAAACTTTTTTTTCTTGACACTAAAACATGTTACCTGTTTTGTTTTTTTTCCTCTGAGACAAATGACAATTTGAACTACTGACAGTTGTGACATCCCAAGTGTTTTTGTTGGGGCAACTACAGTATCTTTTTTTTTTTTTTTAAGGATTGTTCTGGTTGGTTGATGTGCAATATGTTTTGTATGCAGGTAGTTCTTAAATAAACTTGATCTTCCATGTAGATCTAAAACTAAACACTGTGTGGCTTTTTTTTAAGGTCAGTGACAAAAAAAAAAAAGTTCTGTTGCCGTCTGCTGAACTCTTTATTGTTCACTTTAAGAGGAAACACTCCCCGAAACTGATTCTCAACGAGCATGTCACAGCAGTTCACAGCAATTTGAAATCTTGCAACGCATTTCTATCACATCATTAAACTCTAGCTGAAACACGAGAACAGGACAGTTTTCAAAAAACCACCTTAGTGCAATAATTCCCGAAAAGCACTCAAAATATAACTACAATACATAAATAGTGCACATAATAATGAGGCAGAGTTCCATAAACAATTTACGGTGTGATTTATTTGAGAACAATTGGTTAGAAAACGGTTTGCTGAAGTCAGTCAGTGCAACAGTGTTAATACGAGCAGTGTGAAGTGACTTGGTTCAGCTTGACTTCTATTTCTTTGCCTGGCCTTCAATCAGATCCTTCGCTTCATTTATCTTTGCTGCCAGGTAGGGGGATCCACCTGTGAGATTACACACACGGGTTAAATTATATTACATTTCAGTCTTTGCAATCACACTGGTGTATGCTTCACTGCCCCCTTTAAAACATCATCAGACACAACTTGAACATCCAAACAAGCATCTGTGTGTCTGTGTTTGTTTCATTGGCTTTAAAACACACAGCTGCATCCTCAACATACTTTTCAAAGTGCAGCGAGGGGAAGTTTGTACCAAAGTAGAGTACAGGAATAACCTTACTTACCTCTGTCTGGGTGGTTTAGGATCATCAGCTTCCTGTGGGCTTCTCTGATCTTATTCTTGTTGGCTGTTGGACTGGAGGAAGGAGCAACTAAACATTAGTGAATTATTATTGTAATGAGTAGTAGCCCTGTTTTCTCCTTTAGTGGATTGGGGGGGTAGCAGCACAGGACCTAATATATTAGTCTATGGCTACACTCACAATGCAAACTGTGGTGCTCAATACAGATTTATTGCTCAGATATTATTTTTTCCGTTTGTCTGTTTACATTATTTTCTTTTTTTCTGGAGCAACGACTGCTACTTCTGCCACTTTTGCCTGCAATCTGAACATAGCCTACGTCACTCTGGAGGTGCAGTAAGCTCATGAAGAAACAGGACGGTGGAGGAGATATGAGTGTCAACATACCTGATACCTAAAACCAGAGCAGCTTCTCTCTTTGTCATTTTTGGTTCAAATCCACCTTTATAGTAACCGCCTCCAAAACCCTAAAACAACAAACAGTGGTCCACGAGTCACAAGGGCTGAAATTAAGGAGATCAAGATGTACAGTATCTATGTTGTTTGAGAAGTTAAAACACATTTATGACATTTAGAAAGATAGTGAATGTGATGCCTTCTGTCTTTCTTACCGTCTTGGGGAAGGCCTGAAGGGCCTGTTTCACCTGCGGTTCCACCTGCTTGATGGCCTGCAAAACATAGCGACCTGTGGGACAAAGAGGGCCGTATTAACTCAGCTGATAGAAATATCTGCCAAATTATCTCTACCTGCATTTTCATTTAACCCACATACTATATGGTTCAATTCCGTATCATGATATTTATAATATTTGTCCAATATCAGTATTGATCATGTTATAAACATACATGCAAAATTTATAAATTCACATTTTAAGTAGTCCAGTCTGTCATTGCAGCAGAAGACCATCACAAAACGTTAGTATCAAGACATTTTACTACTGAAAGGACTACTGGTACTTTTCTTTACTATAATGTATAATATAAATAATATAACTGTAAAGTTCATGATATTTGTTTTACATGCTGTAGTCTGATTTATTCTGAATTATGTTGATGTTTGACGTGTTCTGGTTTAGTTTTTCTTTTTCTCTCCAGATTTTATGCCTTTATTGCAATGTTTTAGTTTAGTAATTATTAACTTTGATTACCTTCCTTTAGAGCTGCAGAAAATGGTAAAAAAAAAAAAGTATTGATCACCATTTCTCACAACAAAGTGAGACTAATAAAAATATCCACAGTAAGGAAGCTGGAATCAGTTAAAAATGACTCGAAACGATTAACCGATCATCAAAATAGTTGTTGGAATAATTTAAGAATTGGAAACTAATCGTTTAACTGATTCATTGTCGCAGCATGCTTTGCTTTCTTAAAGCATTTCTTGCTGTTAAATTCTCATTTGAACTTGTTACTGTGAACACGTCAAACACAAGTCTGGGCTGGTTGTGCCAGCTTTACCTGCAGTAAGGATGCTTTATCAGGGCCACTAACCCACCTGTCAGCAAGCCAGTTACATAATAAAGGTTACCTGCAAATCCAGCTGCAGCCAGAGCCAGACCCACCGCCGCCAAGGAGCTGGCCTGAGGAGACGAAGCAGGAGGTCACAATCAGAAAACATCTCACCCAACTGTGTATGTCCTGTACTGTGCAGATTTACAGCATATAGATTTTATTTCATATTATTAACTGTACTTATACCAGCTGTTAAAGTGGTCTCAGTGTTTTGGACCCAGTGCAAGAACATAATCTTTATACTTCCACACAGTTTATTTGTATTACTGTCACTTTCACACTGTTATGCTTATTGTCCACGTTTACTGTTACTTTGCATGTAAACAAACACACACCACTAAACACACTCATTTCTACAGTCATGCACATTTCAGCAGAGCTAAAGTTAGCTTAGCCATAACTGTTAGCCTCAACATTTACGTCCTCGTCGCGCGTGTGAACCCGTTTACACAGCCCTTCCGGTCAGTAAGTGTCAACCAGACCTACCATGTTTGAAGTTATGCTCCGTTACTGTTAAAGATCAGAGAAATAACTTTTGACCTCTCATGTTTTCACCGCTTTAACGTCTCATGTGTTTGTGCCGGAAATGGTGAACAACTGTCGTAAAGCAGAGACACGTCGGTGCCGCCTCCATTCAAACCGACTGAAACCGACTCAAAAATCGTCTTTTTAAGTATAAGTTAGCCAACAAAATACCTTTTTTCAGTTTTTTATTCAGAATGAACATTCTGTTCTAAAGAATGTAACTCATGTTCATTCACGTATTCATTAAAGTAAAATAAATAAAATAATAAATCCCCTACCGGAAGTTTACTTGTCCTACTAATGATGCACCCGGAAGTTTGAAGGTGACACAAACTTTTTGGCGGTAAGTTTGAATGTGTTTGTTGTGATAGCTCAACAACTTATTTTAATTCCTTTATTTACTTGTGTTGTTTTGAAGCTAACATAATGCTTGTTGTGGGTCTATGAGCTAATCAATAATCATCAATTATGGTGTAATGCTACCTTACAAACAGTTTAGTTGTAATTAAAACCAAGCCAACATGCATTAGGCTGCTAATGAAAGTATTTACTACAGTACATTTATATTCTTTAATGGTAGCAAGATATATTATATATATATATATAAGCTGTAGCCAGTAACTTAACTCAGTCAACACAGTTAAAATAAATCACATATTTTGTAGGTTAGTGGTGGAAAGTAACTAGTTAGTCGACATTTACTCAAGTACTGTACTTAAGTACACTTTTGAGGTACTTTACTAGAGTATTTCCATGTGATACTACTTTATACTTCATCTCTACTCTATGTCAGAGGTAAATCTAGTACTTTCTACTGTACTACATTTATCTGTCAGCTTTAGTTACTGTTCAGATGCAGATTTGACTCGATAATATAAGAAGCTTTTAAAATCCAACACAAATAGTGATTTTTACCTCTAAACTTCTCACATGGTTTCATTTCAATAAATGTTCAAATGATCCAATATTTCAGCAAAAATCAAAGATTAGAGAAAAAGACCAAAAGCTGAAAACAGATTTGTGTATCAGAACTTTGTTTCTTCTTCTTTCCTCTCCCATTAATCATCTCACGACCCCTCAGATTTATCTGGTGACCCTTTGGAGGGCCCCGACCCCTAGGTTGGGAACCACTGGACTAAACTAGCTAACTGTATATAAAGTAGTTGAAACTAGCTCCACCTCCAGCAGCTACAACAGTAACATGCTGCTCTAACACTGATGCTTCAGTATTAATAATATAATGATGTCATATATAATAATATATCAGTCACTACTGATACTGCAGTACTTTAACTACATCAAGATCACAGTACTTATGTACTGTTACTGCAGTACTTTAACTACATCAAGATCACTATACTTATGTACTGTTACTGCAGTACTTTAACTACATCAAGATCACAGTACTTATGTACTGTTACTGCAGTACTTTAACTACATCAAGATCACTATACTTATGTACTGTTACTGCAGTACTTTAACTACATCAAGATCACTATACTTATGTACTGATACTGCAGTACTTTAACATTGATCTATTGGTACTTTTACTTCACTAAAAGATCTGAGTACTTCTTCCATCACTGGATATGAATACAACGTTTACTTTTTTAACACCGTTTTTTTAGGTCTATGGACTCTTGACATGTGGATGTACATTCTTTGTCACGAATAAATGCAGTTAATGAAAGCCATTAATATGTCGGATAGTATTAGCTAGATATAAAATATCAAATTGAACATTTGACAGAATTTAAAATGTCTAGACATCTTTTGGCCTGCAAATCACCAGATCAGTGCTTCCTGGGAGGGCACTTATTTTAGAAGGAGTGGTTATAACCGTTATGTTTAGCTCGACTGGCTCCAGAAATGATTTGTGGATGGGACTAAAACTGAGAGAAAGTGTAGCAGCTGTAGTATAATTTGCAAATGCAACTTGACTTTTTGTTGTACTTTGAGGACAAGATAGTTCCACTACACTTTTATCAATTTTTGTTAATGTAAATTTGTTTTCCAATTAAACATTTAGTCAAAACAAATGCGAAATTGCTATCGAAAATATTTCTTTTACATTGATGTAAAACATCGGAAAAACATCAACTAATCAATCAAGACTTTTGATCGATTAGTAGTTATCATAGACGTTTTGCTGAATTGTTGTAGACTGTAGTTTGACTGTACGCCTCACAGAGGGAGGCATTTTGCCTCTAGTGAATGTCTTTAAGTGGCACAATATCCTGGAAGTGTTTTCTGGTAAACCAGTGTGTTGGATGCAGTGGAGTGTAACACACACCAGCGGGCCTCTGGATAAAACAGTAGCTTCGGCGTCTGCAGCTCAACTGTCGCGTATGGAGGCGCCCTGGCGTGGGGTGATGGCGAGTTATAGGACCGAAGATGCTGCGAACATCTGCAGGCTGTCTGTAAGGAGCAATTTAAAACTGAATATGCCTCGCAGCGTCTCGAAACACGACAGCAGCTATCACAATGGGATAGTGAAGGGCCTAATTATTGCCCCTATCATTTGCATAATTACAATGTTTTTCTGAGGCAGGGGCAGTATAGAAATTGTAAATTGTAGTGGACCTGCTGTCTCTCCTTAGTGGAAGTCATATTTAAATGGAGGGAGCCTGTTCTGCTAGCCAGGCAGCCAGGCTCAGGCAAGAGGTCCCAATCAGGCAGCCTCACAGGCTGCGCATTCAATAGGATTTAAAAAGCCAACTGTGTGGAGAAATGAGAGTTTTGCCCCCAAAATCATATGGAATTACAGTGCTGGTTTCATATGGGGGGAGCCAGAGGCAGGCACAAAAGCCCACAGGAAGCAGCTATTTCTGTGTGTTTTATTAACCCAACCAAGCAATTTAATTCTTTTGTTCGGGGGAGTTCTACTTCATTGATTAACAAAAGCGGGGATATAATTTTTTCAGCCCCTTTTGAAAAGCCTGAAATGTCAAGCCTTTTAAAGGAGATTATTCTGCCTGTGTGTGATGAATAGAGCCCAGAGTAACCTTTTGTCTACAATTAAATATTCCAGCATAAATATAAAAGAAAATCAGAGATGGGGAAGATTGAGTCAGGAGAGATTGGAGAGGTAGATCCTCTGCCTGATAGTGGCAACAGCCTGGCTCTAATTAGATATGCCAGGCGGGCTGTGAACAGTCACTCTCCACAGCATGCCGAGAGAGGAGGCAGCCTGAGAGGAGGACAGAGGAAACCTATCTGCTCATCTGTCTGTCCAGCGCCTTCCTCTGGGCTTCCACAAGGTATTTCAGGAGACTTTGTTTTGTTTTCTGCCGTTATTTGTTTTCCCGGCATTTTTGCCACTGGAGAGGGAAAGTCTAAAAGGCAATGCCTTGTGGGAACTGCATAAACAGAGAGGGATGGATTTAACAAAAAGTTGTGAGATTGTTGATGATGCTGAGGAGTGATTAGGAATGACAATACGTTCCTGTAGGGACTGAGAGGGGTTTATTTCACTCAGGGGGTGATGAAGGGGGATGACATTAGGTTTTCATCCATGCAGTGCTGCATTTGATTGTGTTTTGTGAGTTGCAGTTGGACTTTGTATTGAGCGCTGAGGAGGCTGAAATGTACCGACCGAACTGACATGTATGCTTTGATATGAAAAGTGAGCTGTGCACTTTTGACTTTAGTACCTCTGGAAACATTTATCTGATGGTAAAAGTTTTGCCATTAGTTGATCAGAAGTTGTTGAGAGTCAGTAACTGAGGATGTGCTCATTGTCAGTTGCTGTTATAGTCGGAAGCAGTTCAATCGTGTTTGCACAGATTATGAAACACCTTAATTTCCCTTTAATTTAGAGCAAACAGGTGAAGGAAGTAATCTGAAGGGAATAAGCACTGGTTTGACCTCTCGTCTGTGGATTATTTTCCTGACCAATCATTTCTGGAGTGAATTAATGAGAAGGACTTGTTTCTGCCAATAGGGGAGGTGCTCCTGTTGCCTTTTTACATGATACGTTCATACATGCTCATTCTTTCTTTACCACCTTTGATATGTTCAGTCTGCAGCCTATTTATTCAACTTCTTCTCTTTTAATATTATGATTTAGGAAATCATCTTCTCTGGTTCTTACAATGCTGGTTTCATAGCAGAATTTAGCAGTGAGGTTTGTTATCTACCTTGTCATACAAACAATTACAAACAAACAAAAAACTAATTACAAACAAAAAGCGTTCAAGGAATTGTCATCAAGTTTTTGATCTACTGGGAAAACGTGATTAAATATCTCAATTTATACTACTGTATATATGATATAACTATAATAATAAAACAAACATTCATGACAGGTGGAGTGAAACCTTATGTAATATATTATATATGTATTAACTTGTAACTGAAGGTGAAATGCAGCTTTGTTGTTGGTGAGCGTCACCTTTTCTCTAATTACCTGCATATCACAGGTTTTAAAATGCTTTCTGGAGTCAGAGTGACATGTTCGTCACCATGGACATCTTTTCATATATGTACAAGAAAACATTTATATTTGACCTTACAGAAGTCCTAAAAGTTAAAGACACTATGATAAACATTTAGATTTCTGCTTCATCCATTGATATGATGTTGAACAATGTATGTATCTGTTTCTTTATTATTTTACTAATGCTTAAGTTTAGCTCTTGATGTTGACAGTTACAGAGCATGATGGGAGCATGTTTTAATGTGTAGACATTTGGATGCTGTTATTTAAAGGCAGTACAGGTACAGGTACAGGTACAGGTACAGGTACAGGTACAGCAGCGTATCTCTACTTGTTGTGACAGATGAACCTGCAGAGGGTGGTAGGTGAAGGCAGGGATCTCTCTCATCCCCCCTCTGATGGGACAACATCTGTCTCCAGTGTTTTCTTAAGGTTACTTTCACTTCAGGTATCTGCACTGCAGGATGGATAAACTGGAGGAATTGTTGGTTGCTGTATGAAAGTGAGGGTGTATAGTGACAATTAGATTTTCAACAATTAGTTGATTAATCGATTAGTTGACTTGACAGAAAATTAATCTCCATCTATTTTGATAATCCATTCATCATTTTGAGAAATTCTTTAAGAACCGCCTGTCCTCCTTGTCCAATATGCGTATATCAGTGTCTTTAAAGGAGTGTCCCTTTTCCTTAAGTGTTTATTATCATGTGCACAGTATAGAAACAAGTTTCTCTGTCCAATGAAATTCTTACAGTAGTAGTAGTGCAATAAAGGATGTAGATGTACAATGTCAAGTTTAACTGCTCTTCACCATCAGAGCAGGTCTCATTCTCTGGATCATGTGACCACAACGACTCTCACCCTAATTCACATCTTGAAGGGTGACTCATGTGACCCTTTGTTATAGAATGAGGGGTGTGGTCTACAGCTCCACCCTCTGTGATCCACAGATATAGCTCCTGGTTTCCATCATCAGGTTAGAACTGAAGAAGCCTTTTGGATGAAAGATGAAACGTCTTCAAAATCAATGAAAAAGTCCAGTTGCTACAACTCAGCTTCTTTGACTACTTTGACTGGATGAGTGAGAATCTACACAGACATCTTTAAGAACTTTAGGTCCACAACCCAAAGGTCAACAGATTAATCGATCATGTCAGCTAGTGATAGCTGATATCATGACATGGCTTTACTCTGTTTAATGCAAGTGTCCAGGTGGAAGGAAAATACCCATCAGTTTGGATTTTGGACAACTAATTAATTTGTCAGTTAATGAAAGTGGTTGCTGGTACAATGCAGGTCTCAAAAAAGATTGGGGTTGAATTTTACCCACTAGATATTGACTCTCCAGTGATATCAGCCCTGATCAACAATTTAAAACAATGCACACTCATATTTCAGACAACTGTTATTAGTATGTAATCAAACAGCCCTCAAAATGTGATATTGAGAAAAACATCTCAGAAAGAGAAAACTTTACTTTTGCAATA
Source organism: Pampus argenteus (assembly GCA_036937835.1). NCBI lineage: Eukaryota > Metazoa > Chordata > Actinopteri > Scombriformes > Stromateidae > Pampus > Pampus argenteus. Next base: position 24,652,908 of record CM072870.1, read on the forward strand.
GTTCTAATTCAAACATCCATGTATATGTTAAATCATGCAGTGTGTTGTTGGTATTTTGAGTGTCAGACCCTCCTCTTTACAATATGTTTATGTGGTCAAACTCACTAAATTGTGGGTTTCTTCATTTGTCGCTGTGCGTTGTCCCCATAAGTTAAGAAACATGACTGCAGACAGTTTATCAGAGCTGTGGAGGCCTGATTGGATTATTGCTTTTAGCTGTTTAAATCAAAATCTATTTATAAATCAGCTTGTGAATAATTGTTAGTTCTTTTTATACTTTTTTAAATTTTGTTGAAAATATGAAGTTTAATTTGAGTTTTTACTTTAGTTGTAGTAAAGTCATATTTTTGGTTAACCTTTCCCAAAAGTACAAGTTTAGTTTGAATTTGTGATAATAGACTTCATACTTCTTCACACCTCTGGAGGTTTTAGTTACGGAGATAATTGACATTTAAGAACTGAAGGATCCCAGATGTAAGTGTAAAATCTGCATGTATGTACCTGGCAAGGCTGCAGCTACCGTTGAAGACACCAAGGTTGTGTCCTTTGTATTTCCTTTAGGACTTTTGGGGCAGGGTGTTGCTGTTTCCTTCTGATCCTGATTTAATATCTGGTCAAAAAGTAAGCAAAAAAAACCAAATAATCTAACCAAGAACTTTAAACTTTATAACATGGAGGATACACATTTGGGCCTCTGACCTCAGTATTTCTAAACCGTTTGGCCCTGTAGGTAGTTAGATGTGACCCACAGTACACAGGCATCTGAGTACATTTTTACATTGCAGACATTGAAACATGCAGGCAGACTGGTGCTCTTCCGTACAGTACAGACAGTCAGAGCACATGTATAAATATAAATCTGGCATAATGCTGATTTTTACTTTTCCCAAAGAGGACTGCTAGCTAGGCAGAAAGGAAACAAGAATTATTCAATCAAACAGCTCTCTGTCCATATCCAGATTTGACTCCAGCTGCATAAAGCTGGTCACATAATCCTTTTATCAAACCCCCCGATGGAAGACTCTACCCAGAGCGAGAAATAATATTGAGGTCATTTCTATATCTAGTTTATTTTCTCCTTTAAAAAAATCACCCCTGCTTTCCGTTTTTATCACAAGACAATAATTACTTCAGGTTTGCGGATGGAGACCTAACTGCTGATTATGAATGTTCTCTGACCATTGAGCGAATCTCTGCCCTCATCAGTAATAGCAGAATCAAAATGTCCTCATTTAAAAAAACCCGGTGTCCTGCACTGTGGTGCGACTCTGCAGGCAGGTTGGAGAGGAAATAGTACGGTTGTACTAATATCTCTAAAGCAGTAGATATGGAAGCTGTGCGAGCTGCTGTTCTGTCCTGTCAGCGTTTTACAGCTTTATATCTCTGCTGTCCGATGCTCTGTGTGTGTCTGAGTGCATGTGTGGGGGTTTAGGTTGATGTGTGCAGCCCATCAATGTGTTGTATTAAAACCTGTGTAGTGAATTACAAAACAAACCTTTTACATTTAAATGAGTTGAGTTTATATCCGTTAGATGTCCACTTAGTTTAATGACGTTTTTAAGTTTTAAACCAGAACAAACTTGTCACTCCTTATGTTTCACATATGATTAAAAACTTACATGACATAAGTCGGTGTATTTACATGCATAAACTGCTGTCGAGCTGTAAAGGAGTAAAACTAGACAGCTGAACAGATATCAATCAAACTGTTTAGCTGCAATATGTGAACGTTTGTGACCCAGCTGCTAAAACCAAGCATCGTCCGACTCGCAGTAGTGAAACCATTAAAATCAATAGGTCAAAGTTTGGATTTGAATGTAACACCAACATTTTGAGGGTGAACACATGCAGCAAAAGTCATTCACTCACAACCAATAAGATACATCTCTGTAAATACAGCTCATCGTAATGATGGATTATGCCCTCACATGTACCATGGGTTAGGGATACACAGGCTTTCTTTATGTTTCTGTAGGTAAAGGTTCAACTTCTCAAAGGGCCATTTCTTACTGACTGTCATGAAAACTGACCAATTATGAGCACATAATAATTAAAAAACTAAACCATTGCATAGCTATTTTTTGTATAAATGTAAGACTTCATTACAGTTGCAATAAACTGAACCGGTTGCTGGTGTAACAGTTTGTTGGCATTGTTACAATAAAAAGGAGAAACTCACAATGATCAAAGTTCTGCCTGTGAAAGAATGACGACCTATCTGACGGTTACCATTATATCACACTGATGGAATGACCCAGCCTATGACCTGGACTCCCATGTCAGGTCAGTAGATCCAGGAATTATCTGACTCCTCTCCATTAGTGTCTCTGACCAGAGTGTCCATGCCAGGTCTTAGAGCACCTCTTCATCCAGGTGGACTGAAGTGTGTGATTACCGTATTGAGGTAATGGGATAACGAGTCATAGTTCACCCTGTACAAGCTACTCTGCTGCATGTGTGTGTTTAGAGAGATAGCCAGAGAGCTGTGTGTGTCTGCAGACCTATAATTATCCTCCTGAGGAAACAAGTGCAGAGTCCATAGTGGAAACAGGATTATAGCCTGTGATATATAGCTTATAGCAGCACGCCACGCTTTGTGTTGGCTAAAGTTTTACAGTTCAATCTGTTTGATTTGAGCTGTGTGTGTGTGTGTGTGTTTATTTTGTTTTATATTTATTTTATTAACTCTCTTCCTGTCCATTTTGCTGAATATGGGACATTGTTATCTTGGAACGTGGCTTAGTTAATATGACAGCACACAAACACGCTTTCTTTCACAATCAAAGACTTGATTTAGTTTTAATCAAGGTGTGCAACCCAGAGAGAGGTGCAGAGACAAGAGAGCGAAAGACAGAAAGAGAAAGGCGGGCAGGCTTTTCTTTCTCAGAGTTCCTTGTGTCAGTCGTGTAAGAAAGCCGCCAAACCAATAATTTTGTCAAGTTCTTTTTTTAGCGGAGCGGCTGAAGCGTCTTTGGATTGCCACATGTATAAAGGCAGCGCATATAAAGCCATTCACAGCACTGAATGAACACGCCATCTGTGGGGCTTTCTTATTTCCTCTTCTCTTTTCTTCCACTCCTTTTTCAAGCCTTGTAATCAAATTTGAGCAAAATCAAATGGCGGGAGGATAGAGAGAGAGCAGTAGGGAGGAGGAGGGTTCAATGAAAGTACCTTTTGTTGGTCTGAAACGAGCAAGTAATTTACAAAATGCCCTCCCTTTGTGCAGAGGGCTAAGGGAAGAAAGAAATCAGTAGCTTTTAGAAGCTAGGCCTTGTGCTGCGACGGGCAAGATAATGAAAGCCGTCTTGTGTTTGTGGGCTAGAGAGCATCTCAAAGGCAGACCGGGCCCCGGCTCAGGGTTAGCTCGGCTGCTGAAAAAAAAAACCCACAACACTCTCCTCTGTATGTGCGTGTAAGTGTGTGTGTGTTTGTGTGTTTGGTAAAGAGCGGTAAAACAGGACGGCTGTGCCCGGCGAGTCTTGGCAGAGACACTCTGAGGAACAGACAGAGTTGTCGAAGCTGAGGAGAGAAGAGGGATGAAAGAACGGTTTCGCCGGCACTGAGTGCTGCTGATCTCTTCTTACCTGTTGTATTGTTGCAGGTGCGTCTGGCCGGCCTTGCTTCCAGAGGGGTGGCACCTCTGTTGGAGTCTGGAGGAGAGATGAAGATGCAGGGATCATTGTTGGAAGGATTATGAGGGGGCAGGAAGAGGAATTCAGCTGACTGTTTTCACCGTCTGCTCTTCTACTTGCACATCTCGGAGGAAAGCATCTGAATGCTGAAGGAAGCTCAGCTTTTACCTGTGTGGATCTGCTGGATTATCAAACCTACCTGAGTGACACCTGGCCTGAGCGCTGCTGTGGATTATTACAGGTCAGATGATTTTGAATAACAGTAAATAGTAAGCTGACTTGTTGACTCAGAATAAGTAAAGAAAGTAAATATGATAAACAGACAGCAGGTCATGTACTCACCTGAGCGACGACAGCATGCAGCTACGTTAGCTCCAGCTCTGATACTGTAAATTAGTGGAAGTCCTTTTTGGAGTTACAATGATTTAAATTAGCTCTGCCAACATGTCATTAAAGTTTATTTGGATGTCCGCTGTGTCTGTGTCTGGCCTGCAGACTAGTTCCTGGTTTACAGTGGATGGACACTTGAAGTCTATTCCAGTGGCACAGAGACTGGTGAGTTATTACCTGTTTCTTTTACACACACTCTGTCAGTTTATGTGCCAGTTTATTAGCCATCGGCTCGCCCCTCCTCACTTACTGAAAGAGATGTTCATTAAGTAAGAAGGCGATTTGCATTAAATTAAGGCAGCTGCCAGAAGGTTTGTCCTGTTACCAAAAATCATGAATGAAACTGAAATATTTTGACGGTAAGGTCCATATCGCAGACCACCCAGTCACTCATCAGTCATGGTTGTTTGTAGGAGATTCTTGATCGATTTCAGGGTAGAAAAACACTGTTCACTGTTTTGCGAAATAGCAATTTCGCACAGCTAGAAAAGTTCATGGAACAGCTCTTTGAAAGGCTCCAGAAACACAGTAAACTTCAATATGCTGGCCAGACTTTGCATTCCTCCTTTCCTTTTTTCCTTTTGGCCCAGTGCAGCTTCTGCCTCAGATCATTGACATTTGACTCATAAGATTTCTGGGAACGAAAAAAGAGATTGTGAAAAGCTGTTGCTGGGATGGAGTGCTTGAACGCCTCGTGTTATGTTGCTGTTGGGTGGGAAAAAGCATTTCTGTAACTCCTCAATCATAGAGTCAAGGATTGGAAAGAAGACGTGCTGGTCTTCCATTGCCTTTTTTCACCCTTTCAATGCTGATATTGCATTTTGAACTGCTCCTAAGATCTCTCCAGTAATTCTGACGTGTCCTGAAGTACTTCAATAAGCTCAACAGCAGGTGACTGAATCATATCTGATAGAAGCTTTGTGTCACCCAGCACTATGCAGAATGTTGCTAGAAGCTCAGTGAAAGGTAGCAGGTAGCCTGCAGGTAACCTGTCATCATATTACACCATGTCTCCATGTCCATCTTGTGTCTCTATGTTTCTCACTGAACTGTTTGTGTTGAATGTACGATCCCGATATGAAGATGTTGAACTTCTGTAGTAAAGAAAAGTAACATCTCGCCTCAGGTACTGACTAGTATTAACTAGAACTGAGTTCAGGCCACGTGTGTTGCAGTGCACATATGAAACATAACCCTGGCCTGCAAGTTACCTGCAAGTTACCTGCAGTAATAAATCTTGCACACACACAGTGAGAAAACATTTTTTTGATTTTCAGACATAGTTGCTATAAAGGCTATAGGAATATAATTGTATGCTATGTACATGTTCAGCTGTTCCTTGTTGTGGTTTACTCAGTCACCCAGTCAGGAAAGTTTCATGCACACTTTCCCTTTATACAGGCAACAATAAACAAATGAGCCACATTCAAATGAGCCGATTTCTCTGTTGGCATATTGTAATGTCAGAATTTGCACTGGAACAAACACGCTGGTTAAAATTCAATTGGAACAGATTGGGTAATGAGCTATCTTGGTGTTGCCACACAGTCCCAGTCTGTCTGTCTCAGTCACACGGCATGCATCGCTGCATCACTGTGTCTGTACCAGCCCAGGTGTGTGTGTGTGTGTGACTGTACCAGCCCAGGTGTGTGTGTGTCTGTACCAGCCCAGGTGTGTGTGTGTTGGAGGCAGGCAGGGATCCATGACTTTTTCATTTCTTTAAATCACATACAGTCACATGCTAACTGCATTTGCATTTCTATTTTAATTTGTTCTTTTCTTTTTTTTTTCCATTTATAAAAAGTAGATTCAAAGGCTTTTATTGATTTTATTTTAATTATTGTATTGGTTCTTTAACATTACTTTACTGTACTGTTTAAAACTTATTATATCATGCCAAGTGCCCAGCTCATTTAGGAGTTCAGAGGCACCAAAATATCCAATAAAAAGTCCCCTTCCTAAAACACAGAACAGGTTAGCCCTTAAATCATAAGTCATACAGAAATGTGGACAGAAAATGAATCTACAACGATTTTTAACATTTCATTTAGTTTTAAGCAAAAATGCCAAATATTTGCTTGTTTCATCTCCTCAGACATGATGATTTAGTGCCTTTCTGTGTGGTGTTGACAGCAAAGCAAATATCTTTTCTGCTTTTGATTGTTGGACAAAATAAGACATTTAAAGGTCATAACCTTTGACTCTGGGGAATAAGCATTTTTTTAGTTGGCTAATTGCAGTCTCAGCTGAATCACATAACAAACAAAGCCTTTAAAGACCTTTAACCTGCTAAATGTAACAGAGATCTCTGAGTTTAAGTGATCTGTTGGTGTTTTTCATGTTTGTAATTTAGATTCTTATCTAACAACAACAGACCATATTTACTTATGTATTACATATTTAGGCTCTTTTTTCCATGTATCATTTCATCCTACAGTATCATCATCACTTCATGCAGCTATTGGACCAGTGAACATGAACCATGACTTGTGGTATGAAGATAAATATCATGTTTATTTCCAGCTGCTTCTTCAGCTTTTTTCACCTGCTCAGTGTCAAACATTATTTTGAATTTGACCGTAGCAGCGACGTCTCTATTAAATCTCATGGGTTATTAATCTCTGCTAGGTTAGCAGTGTGATGTGACCCCTACAGCTCCCCGAGGACCCTTTAACAACCGCTAATGGGCTGTTAAAGTAGTGGGCGGGGCTTGCACCACTCAGGACTGGATGGTCGGGTCTCACCACCAATTAAAGCTCATCGAACAGAAGAAGCTGCAGGCTGGCTTCATCTGGCGTGTGTGTGTGTGTGTGTGTGTGTGTGTGTGTGTGTGCGCGCGCACCTGTACGTTTGTGTGCGCGTGGTGTATGTGTGTATCTGTCATTCAGGCTCTTCTTCCACCCAGCTAGCAGGGTACAGGCAGTCATTAGCAGCAGCAGCCAGTCATTAAGCCCGTCATTTCCTCTGTCTGCCAGTTGACCTACTGATGTGGAGCTTCTGTGCTTAACCTCTGAACTCTGATTTCCCTGCTTACTCCACACGAGGTGTGTGTGTGTGTGTGAGAGAGAGAGAGAGAGAGAGAGAGGCAGTGGGTTTGTACAGTAGAAAGAGTGCAATATGTGTTTTGAAATAGTTTGAGAGTGGCTGTGACAGCTGTCAATCTAAAATTAGTTTCCGCTAGCTAACATGGAGGGGGCGGGGCTTATGACCTGTACTGCTGCCAGGCACCAGGGGGCGACCCAGATTTTTGTGTGTGCTGTTCACTTTTGGGCACTTGTCATGTTGTCCATATTTATATTGAGTCTAAATGCTACCGTTTCTCCAAGACTGACAGTAATACCTGAGCAAAGTCACACCTGTATGCAAGGCCATTGTATTGCTGTTTCTGAAAGCACTGTTGACATACTTTGACTTTGTTTTCTGAAGTCACCTGGAGGATCATAATGAGGATCATATGAGTTCAGGCTGAAAAGTGAATATATATATAATTATATTACTATTGTGTGTGTGTTTGCATATTACTGTATAATGTATGTTATACACTGAGGTGTGTATTGCTCCCTTCATTTAAATATCTGCTAATACCTTCTGACTTCTCCACTGCTGGGATTAACCTCGTGCTACTTTGTCTTGGCAGCCGCTCCGTGTGCTTCTCAGGAAGCCTCCTGAAGCCCTGCTAGCGGTGATAGAAGCTGAAATTAGGAAGCTTTCTGCCCCAAAGCTGCTGCATTAAGACAGCCCTCACCTTGGCCCGGGAGCTGCATTAGCTGTACTGCTAATCCAAAAGCTAGCAAAGTCAATCAGACCTTAAGTTAACTAAAGCTACCTCAGCTCTGCCTTGTCTTCCTGAGATAAGGTAACAAGGATACAGAGGTTAAAGTGAAGTTTGGTGGCCATGTGTTTGACTGTGAGGTGCTGCATGTAATGGATGACCAGTGGTTATCTCAGTAAATACATGACTCTCAGGTAGGACAGTAGGGATCAGAGGTGTATTGTCTTAAGACGATAAGGCAATGAGAGGCTTACAGAGTTGTATCAGTGGACGAGGATGGCACGGTAATACTTGCTATCTAGGTGTGACACCTCAGCTTGGCCCTCGAGCAGGCTAGGCAGTGTTAATATTCCCTTTTGTCTTGTCCTGATAAGCTAATGAGGGTTATAGCGAGGGGTGATGAGAGCGTTGAGCTGCATTAGTGGATGGAGAGGAGAGGAACAAGGGCCAGTCAAGCTGTTAAACTCCTGCTTAGATCCAGCAGGGCAGCTGATCACAAATCAGACATCGTCCTGAGCTGATAAGGAGGAGAACACCGTTAACGTCCTGAAGGAAAATGTTTTTAATTGTACCAATAACAAATTCAACTGCCATTATAATAAATTATTATTATTAATATTTATATGCAGAATATATTAATCATTTAATCTACAGAATGTCAGAAAAGTTTCTCATATTTTATCTTAAACCAATTACTCAATTGACTATAATCAATTGAGATAATTAATTGATTATTACGATAATTGTTTTTAAGCAAAAATGCTAAAATTGGCAGATTTTAAGCTTTTCTGTGTCATACATGACAGTAAAGTGAATATCTTTGTATTGTGGACGTCATCATGATCTCTGAGGAATGTTAACTACTAATACTAATAATGATAATGAAGATAATAATATCAACAGATCCTCATGTTGGAGAAGCTTGAACCTGATAATTAATTTTAAAAATGACTTAAATGATGAATCATTTATCAAAATAGTGTGTGGCTGATTAATTGACTAATTGTTACATTAAAGCTCTTTTTTATACATTATGTGGTTCAACAATTATTTCAGAGAGTTTAAGAGATGATCGCCCCGTTATCTAGAAGTCTTTAAGGTACATGGCTTCTTTCTCTCAGTTTATATGTACTTTTACAGCCAACAGCTTGTGGAGATGCTGTAGGCCTTTCAGTCAGTAAGATATCAGGATTTTATTCATCATGAAAAGGGAATCGTTCTTATATACTGAACCATCAATGTTGGAGCTTTGTTGCATAAGTGAGAGAGTGTTTGCTGTACTGTGTATCACAACTTTACATCTACTACACATTATTTTAGGAAATTAAACTAGTAAACTTCTCTAGCCTCTTGAAATGTGCCAAAGCAGGGCTGTATTTCATAAAGAAATGACTCCATACGTACTCATAAGCTGGTGAATGCATCTTCTGTGGTCAGATGGGTTCATTTCCAAAGACGAACTTCACCTACGTTATTGAGGTTTGCTGTACTGAATGATTGCAGCAGGAAAGAAATGTTTAAAATTTAAAACTAAATGATGAAAAACAAGAATCAAACTATTAACTGATAATTAATTCAACTTGTTTATCAACTTGTAAAAATGATATTTATTCTCTTTTCTTTTCTTTCTTTTAAGATGCATTGACCATATTTCACCTGTTGTAGATTACACATGATGATAATATTTGAAGCATAGCAACCGTTTAACCATTTGTAATATATATTTCTGTCAAGTGAAATGCTTCATTTATCTTGTTAATCTGTGTTTCTTCTATTTTTCGCTCTCTACCTTCTTCCGCTATCATGAAATGACATATTAGTGACATCTTTTCTGTTTCTCATTTTACTCGCATTTACACACACAATGAAACTGTCTCTCGCTTTCATAGTTTATTCTTGCATGTTATTGAAAACTGAGTGCTGCTGCATTCAACACTCAAACAGTGGATTACCCATAATGGCCATACATTTAATATGAGAGTGGTGAAGTGGATGGAAAATCAAGGGGAAAAAAAACATACCTATCTTGTTTCATGTCCAGGAGAAAGTGGACAAATATTAAATTATCAAGCATTTCAGTCTGTGTGTGTGTGTGTGTGTGTCTGTGTGTGTGTGTGTATCTGTGTGTGTGTGTGTGTGTGTGTGTGTGTGTGTATGTATCTATATCTAATGGTGCAGATGATGATGAGGTCTCATATAATCATCTACCATCCATCAAACAGCAAGCTGACAACATCACAATACACAGCCAGAGGAGGGGAGGGACAAATGCAAGAACACACACACACACAAACATAAAAACACAATGTCACATGCAAGCAGATGTAAATAATGTGATGTTAATGCATCTCATAAAATGGAGAAAGATCATAACAGTTTTCATTTCTCTTGCAGTTTATTATTATTGATCCAAAACTGCTTCTGCACACAAGCTTCATGTGTTTCTATTCTTCAGCTCGAGTCCTTCGTCTGAGTGCAATTACAACAGTTAAGAAAAACACATCCAATAAATAGGTTTCTGCTTTTTATATGAGAGTGCATTTTTCATCATTTTTACACAGAGATAGACCTCCCAGCTACACGTCGTATTGATTGGAGCACCTGTGTATGCGTGTGTGTATGAGCCATCAGTTGTCATTGATGGCAGTGTGTGCGAGCCTCTTAAGGCCTCAAGGCCTCACACTTGTCTCATACACACACATGCAAAGACACACACACATCGGCTGGCACCCTGCTCTGCTTTTAGAGCCATTACTGTCAAACAGCTGTTAGCATGTCAAGAGAAGTGGTGTTGATGGGATAGAGCGAAGGAGGGATAGAGGCAGAGGGATAAATGGTCTGGGCCTATAGATAGATAGATAGATGGATGGATAATTGGGTGTAGAGGGAGGGGTGAGGGATGAATGGCAGGGTGGAGGGGAGGTGGGGGAGCGCTGGGCTGGGCTAGGCCTCCTCTAAGTGAAGACAGATTGATGTGGGTGTCACAAAGGACTCCAGAGAGGAACATCCCTTTATTTGACAGTCAATTATCAGATAGACCCAGTGGCCTCACAGTCCACGGCCATCACCCTCATACAGTACGCAAGTGGGTTTCAAGCACTGGCTCGGCACACAGAGGTGGACACCTGGAAGATTAAATTAGGCCCTAAGAGAAAAAATGCTGGTTTCAATAGCAGAAGATGCTTCAGTTTAGTTTTTGTCAGTGTGCTCTCAGGTTTCCCACCTAAAAGTCGATTCATCAGTTGAAAATCTTCAGAGAAAGGCAGGATAACAACGTGACAGTGAATGTAGGAAGCTAAACAGACCAGACGCTGGTACAACCTCCTCTGCCATCCAATGTGACTGTTGAGCCAATCAGGAGAGATTTATTTAATGTCTTTGATTGTTTCCACGTCTCAGTGGACAGTAGAACGTGAGACGTGCAGACATGTCGACTGTTGCAGGAGTTATATGTGGAGTGGCTGGTCAGCAGCAGTAATAATAATAATACCACTGTTATTCTGTTGAATTATAACTATTAACCAAATCTTTTTAAATCATTTATTCTGTTTAGCCAGTTGGCTTTTGGATTTTGAATAAAAAGGCTGCAGTTATTCGTTGAGGGTGATTATTAACACGTCAGCGGTGATGTCACTTACACACTTACACACAGTAGTATTCGTATCCGTTGCATTTTAATATTTATAGTTTTTTGTGTGCAACAATGTTTTAGCGTAATGTCAGATATCTTTGATTATTGAAGTCATTGACAGTGTGGCATTGAGGGGCATGCCATAGCGTTCGGTGCTCAATCCCTTTTAATGATGGTGGCTGGTTTTTAAATGTCACAGTCTGCGCTACAACCAATAACATACTGATTATGTTGAATTCTTCCAAAAATGGTGTTGTTGGTGAAGCAGATTTTAAAGCCCACATGATGGGGATGGGGGAGCTTTGGCCTTGCAGATAAGGTCAGTGAGTTGTGTTCCTATTGACTGTCTCTGGGGCTTGATGAAGAAGCCTCATGTGTGCTATTCAGCCTTTAGCCTTGAGCTGGGATGCCACAGGCAAATGCTGTGAAAAAACATGATAAATTGACATGATTGGCACACATTGGAACAGATGCATGAATAGATATCCAGTACAACTCTTTAATTTCTCCATCAATGATAGTAGTGATTTGTGTCAGCTTTTCTTTTCCTTTTGAAACTACGAGAGCTGTAACAGCATTTCAGCAATGGAACAGGAACATTTGAGATTTTAGATTCTTTAAATACATAAATGTACATTTTTTTCACCAATTTGGGTTTAAAGCATATTTACCTGCAGGTGAACTAGAACAAACCACAGAATGATATCTAGAAAAAAAAGGGACATATCATGCAAGTGACCCACTTACGTACAGATGATGAAGTGTCTTAATCTACGTTCACATCACAGGCCTTAATGCTCAGTTTACAGTACATAGTATAGTAGTTATACTATATCATCATATAATATTGTAAAGTTTATTATACTTTATATGAAAGCTAGTAAATAAAAACATGACATTCTATTGTTTAATGTCTCTGAACACAACACATCAACTACACAGACAAAGCAAATGGGATTCATTTGGCTATTATTATTATTATTATTATATAATAATGATGACAACAACAATAATTTTCCCTGACACATGTATCTTGTTTATCAGTACTGGAGACGTATTGATTTAAAGGTATTATGCTTGACTGGTAGTTTGATCATTTTCCCCAAAATTCTCTTTTACTTTTTAATTATAATAATTTGAAAGAAAAAAGTGTTGCTGTTTCACTTATCTGAAAATATGTCAGATGGTGAAAGGTGACACTACACTAGCAGCAAATATATATAGAAAATATGTATATGTCATATTCTTATTTAAACACATTTTAGCGGTTCAGAAGGACTTTTGGCCTTTTGGAGTGACGTGGATGTTTTTCTTCTTCTGGATTTGATCAAACCATGAAAATGATTAAAACACCAGAGACTGAAATATCTCAATCTGTGAAAAACACTCAGGCTCATTACATTACTCAAACTCAGAAATGAGAGCAAATGAGATCAGAAAGGCAGAGATGCAGCGTTAATGCTCCTTTATGTGAAGTCAATCAGCTGCTTCCACACATCAAACCTTGAACAGGTCTTAACTGAGCTCGGTTCATCTTCTCTTCATCTTCATTTCATAAAGTGCAGTGTTTTTAATATTAGAAATGTTATTGTCAGTGTTGACTGAATAGATGATGCTCATGTCATGCTCATGTTTTCTATGAGGTGCTTTGGAGAAAATGTAGATGTTTGCTGCTTACGGGCCGGATTTTTTTTGTGTGAGCATTTGTTTGTTTGTTTGTGAGCACATGCGTATGTTGTGTGTTTGTATGTATCAGCAATGTGCTATCAGTGCCCTCTGCAGTAAAACCAAGAGGGAATAAAGAGATGAGGGAGCAAGAGAGACACAGCAGAGGAAAGATAGCAAGAGAGGGAGAACAAGAGAATCGCTTTCATTCTATCAATCTGCAGCACACAGAGGAACTTAATCACACAACAGAGAGGTCTTATATCCGCCTGCAGAGGTATCTGTAATTTACAAACCATGCTCTGAAAATTTATACACAAAGAACCATATGAATCCAATTTGATTTATTCTGTGACAGCTAATGTACTGTATGTGCAGTTAAATACAAATCAATATATACAGTTGCAGCATGAATGTTACACATCACCTGAAAACAGACACGCTGATATATAAGCACACAAAAAGGAAAGAGCATTTATTTATTTTTAAAAATGTATTTTATGTAAAAATTAAAATAAAATCAAAATAAAATCAGCTGTGTTGTTGTAAAAAACATATTTGATTCTGTCGTTAAGTGTCCTATTTATTCATTGAATTGATATTCTTCATATAGACTGTAGATTTAATGGTGCAGCTTGTCCTCTTCTAACGAGAAAACAATCAGGAAACATAAAAGTGATGCTGAATGTCCAACAATTAAAAACAAATACAAGAAGACTGTCAATAGAGCAGCACTCAATTTAATTTAATTTAATTTAATTTATTATTTTAGTACCATATCACACAATTTCTTAAATACGTTTTAGTCAGTAGACGACAGTTCAGGTGTAAATGTGTGTTAACAGGGCTGTATGTATTTCAATTAATGCAGTAACGAGTTCACCTTCTCTGAGCTGAGAGCTTCTCAGACCTGCTGCAGTCCGTCGATGACTTTTATTAGTTTTTTGTGGTATATGAAGTCAGATCCTTTTTACTGTCTGTAATCCAGAATGCTGCACTGGCTTCACAAAGCAAAAGATTAGATTATATAAGAATGTGCATGTGAATAAGAAAATATCCCATTGAGATTTAGTTTCATTCATCCACTTTAATTTAAATCATTTCTCCTTCCTGGTTATTTCTAAACTCAGACTGTCTCTTTAACGATTTGCAACGGTTTACTTTTTTTAACACTATGCACAGAATTAATTATAATAAAAACATTCTTAGTTGCCAGCAAGGTTTATATTAAATATCTAATCTGTCAGTTTCATTTACTCACCGTTTATTTGTACGTCTAATGGACCCTCCATTATTCTCTCTCCTTTCTTTTGAATAGTACGAAGTCTTTGGAGCTGATTTCTGGGTCTCTGTGGCTCTGTGGTTTTTGTTTGAAGAGGTTCTCCTCGCCGTGTTGTCCTGATATAAATGCAGCCGCGGCTCCAATAGATGGCATCACAGCACTAGACTTCACTCAACGCTCTGCAGTGCTGTGAGCTTCTGCTCATGAGCCAAGCATTGATAAACTCAAACAGGCATTGTTTCAATATCAAATCACAAGACATATTCCTGGTTTCTATTCTTAATGGTTTAGGTTACAAAAATATATATTTAAAGTTTGAAAAATTTGAGATACCAAGTAATTAATTTGATCGTAATTCAGATTTGTCCTTGATTGTTATTTATAGCGAGAGAACAGATATAAAACACTGCCGTGTTTTCCTGAATATCTGAGCAGAAATGAACCATCTGATAAAAGAATTGGTTCATACTTCATTTTGTATTGCAATAATAATTATTCCTCCTGAATTAAATAAAGCCTAACTTCATATAGGAAAGTATAAAGATATCACATGCTCATATTTCACAAATAAAATAGTTTCATTTATTTGATATGACTGCCTGTCACTTCTAATGTCCTTCCTAATTGGACTATTATTGTATTATGGAGTGGCATGTTGAAGCCAGTCAGACCTGTAACTCAATGTGATCCACGATACGCTTGACAGTTATGACTCAGGATTATAACCTGTGTGTGTGTGTGTGTGTGTGTGTGTGTGTGTGTGTCACCATGCCGTGTATCTGTAATGTGATTAATCACACTCCATTATACTGCCTTCATTTGTCCCACAATGCACTGTTTTATAGGGAATTAACACAGGTTTTTATTGACTTGTGCAATAAATCAACAGAAGCACCTTGAGACTTGCATGAAATAATATTATTTGTCCAACGCGAAACATGATTTCTGTCATTTTGGCTTCAGAGCAGCCACCTTTAAATCTGTCGCTCTCGCTTTCAACTGAAGATATGTGTGTTTCAGTTGACTGTAATGTGTTTTTGTGTGTGTGAAACTCCTGCTGGTCTGTTTCGTGCAGACACTCCAGACAGGAGAAAAGATAGTCAGCCGGGATAATGGAGCGCTTCTCTACAGCAAATGTATAAAAGGGGCTCCTGAAATGACAAATGATTGTGGCCTAAAACAGGCAGAGAGCGAGAGAAAAAAATGTATTCATTAGAAATTACATGTGGATGGCAAGAAGCGTCGTGTTGGCTTTCAGTGCAGCTAAAATGTGGTGATGTGAATTTGTGTTTGCCACATAAATAGAGAGAATGCAAAGGGAACGTACAGAGAGAAAAACAAACACAAGCAAACAGCTATTTCTCTATTTTTCTCTCGAAACATTCACACAGACACAGATTTTCATCTTCAAAGGCCCGCTGGTTTCTGAAAGACAGAAATTATTATTTTCTGCTAATATTTAGTATACACTATTATTTGTTATGTCTGAAATATTTTTACATCTTGCAAAAGAAAGAAATGTAAAGGTGTATATTTTTGTCATGTATTTCTAATAATTTTTTTAATGTTTGCTGTATTAATATAGCGCCTCACTAATACTGCAGGGAAGCTAATGTATTATTACATATTTTATTTCAAAATAATGACAACAGTCATCTTTTGTATACCTACCATTTCCTTCTATGTCAGTATCGCATAGCAGCACTGTCATTTTTAAAAGGTGAAAGCTCCTTGCTGGATTTTGTCATTTTCCTCAGATAGAGGTATCATATCAAAACGACAGCCGCTCCGTTTAATGTCCTTTAATGTCATTTAAATCTCTAACTGTTGTGCAGACTGATAATCTTCCTCTTGTGCTCTGTGGACTAATGAGACCTCTCCTCTCTCCCTCTCTGTGCTGAGGGCTCCATCCTAATTTCTTAATGCTGAAACACAAAGACTTGGCTGCAGTGTGGCCTCGGCGGAGATCCGCACTGACCGTAATTTGATTGAATAAAGGAAAAAAAAAAAAAGAAAGAGAGTGCGAGAGGGAGAAAATGGGAGGTACGGTGGTGGGAAAAATAGAGACAACGAGAAATAGCAGCAGTGTGAAGCATTTATAAGGCAGTATTGATGAAAGGCTATCATTTTAGCCAATTAAAGGGATGTAGGGAGGGAGAGAGGCTTGATTTTAGGACCCACCTTTGCATGCACCGAGAACAAACCCACCACGTTCTTTTTGCTGCACAGCTTCAGCACATGTCACATCCCTGATTAGCACAGAGTGTAAAATCTGCAATAATATGTAATACCAGCCGAGAGAAGAGAGACCTTTAGAGGCGAGTGTGGAGAACAGTGTCAGCTGCGCTATCATGCTGACATCAGCCTAAAGGTTACGGCACGGCCCCGGCTGCCAGGCAGCAATACAGAAACTAATATACATGTAGGAGATAAAGCACATGTCAGAGCTTTGTTTTCATGTCTTTTTTTGCTCATATATGTACAGTATATATTTTACAAAATATTTAAAATGCATTTTGCTATTTATGTCTGGCTTTTATTTTATAGTTTAAGGAGACAAAAAGACAACTAATCACAGCTAAGTGAACACAACACTAACACCCACAGACAAATGAATCATAGTATATTATAAGAATACATCAGTCCAGTGTAACTCATGAGATGTTTACAGTTGACTTTAATGTCTTAGGCTCAATCTAATCTGCTGTCAGCATTGTTTAGGACTGATGCAGCCAACAGTTTGGATATCCATTGGCTGAAAGCATATTCATTTTTACAAACAAGTAATCTAATTAATCAACATGGTTTGATTTGTGTAATAATAAGAATTACATGGTGAATAGTGCAACGTTGTACCTTCCATAACACGTGTGACACTATAGCATTAGCTCCTTGCTGATTATGTTTCACAGACACACACAGACATGGTGTCAAGCTACATGTGTTGTTAGCACTCAGATAGTCCTGTTTTTATGTATTATGTGTTTTGTGTGTATATATATATATATATATATATATATATATATATATATATATCCTAAAACACAGAAAGAAAAATGAGTGCTACATTTAAACATTGGGGTTAGGGCGGGGCGTTACAACAGTGTGGACACACATTCACATTGTTAGTTTTGGTCTTTTTGAATAACGGCAGATTTATCCTTTCAAAGGGAAGTGACAGGGTTCATTATTCCTGGTGTTTAATGACAACTGGAGAGTCATTTTATAATGATGTTATGTCAATGTTAGATAATTGGATTAACCTGAACCACATCACCAGTTAGGTAAAGTGTATTAAATGATTTCCGTCAGACTTATGTAAGAAAAACATGTTGCGCAGCTTCAAACCTGCACTGTAAACATGCTCCTACACTTTTAATTTTATTACTCACAGATCAAATACAGGCTTCCCACCTACTGCCATCCTGTGTGTGTGTGTGTGTGTGTGTGTGTGTGTGTGTTATTAACCCCAACACCACTGCTGCTTGTCTGTCGGTATTAACCCCATTATCCTCTTCTCTTTTCCCCCACTCTCCTCTCCTCTTTTCTCCTCTCTCTCTTTCCATCAGCCGTAATGATGTTCAATGGGTACCGTTTTCCTCTCCCCTCTTATGTGCTTATTCTTTTCTCGTTTTCCCTCCATCTTTCTACCGTTGGCAGTGGCAGAGGTTAGACAAGCACACCCCCTCCCTTCCCCCTTCCCTCTCTCACCCGGTCCCAGAGGAGCTTTCTGCTTAACGAGGCTGGATATCTGTTTCCTAAAATCAATCGTCTGTCTTAAACGAACATCCCCGACCATCTGCTTCAGGGGCTTACACACACACACACACGCACACACACACACACACACACACACACACACACACACACACACACACACATTGCTCTGCCTTTGCCTCGTTGGAGGCTCCAATCCCAATATTTGTTGAGTGTATGATCCTTCTGGAGGGCCCCAGAGAACCAGTGTCTTGTTCTCCCGGGGACCCTCATGCTTTTCTTCTCCTTCTCTCCCTCTGTCACTTTTCTGTTTGATTAATCTCTAAATCTGTGTGACACATGGTCGAGGCTCTGCCAGAGAACAGAGTGTGTGTGTGTATATGTGTGAGTGTGTAAAAAAGTGAAATGCACAGCTAATCCCTTTAGCAAGCTGTTAGCGATTGCATTGTGTTTGTATAGTAACAGTAGCACTAGTGGGGCCAACAGTGATAATCTCACATCTCACTCATGGTGACCTTTTGACCTTCCAGTGATGCTCAGACTTTAAAGGAATGTTTCTCTAATGCAAAATGATTTTATAATGAATCTGTAGTCGCTTTATTTAATGTTTCACTTTTATGCTTTTTTATGCTATACAGTTTATGGCCTGATCCAGATTTGATGCTTCTGATGCTTTCTTGTTTTAAAGGTGTCATTATGCACATTTTTAATCTGGAGCCCTGCTGGAGACTGATTTAGAGAACTCATTTATCTGACAGCACTTCAGGCCCTCAGTTCCTCCGTCTGTGTTTCCTCAATATATAATCATGTGGGTCATTTCAGAATTGCAGGTACATTTCCCGTCTCCCAGAAAAACCTTTGGTTATTTCCCCCTAAAATGTCTTTACTGGATCTGTTTGAAATAATATTGCTGATAATATTAAATGCTTACCAATAATAATGTTTGGTGTGTATTTTAGGCACAATTTATATGTTAAATATTCATTAAATGATTCCCATTCCCCCAATTATTGACTTCAATTATCGTCTTCAGCTTGTGATTCACACGTTCATATTGAATTAACATGAAATAATTCAGTATTATTTCCAATTTTTTGTGCTAATTCTATAAATACAATCAGTTGCAGAGTATTTATTTTTTCTAATACATGGGATTTTAACATTGAAAATATATATTTTTTAATCTGTCCCTATTATCTTGTCAACTCTGTTATCTCTGTTATAAAACCACATAAAAACCCTCCAGCATTCAAATAAAAACATGTGACCTGCACCCAGTGATGTCACTTCCTCTTGCAGAAAATATTTGGGTGAAACTATGGTATGTCTAACTTTCTCTCTCATTCATTTGTACAAAATGTTGAGAATACACCAACAGTAGATTGATTATATGTGAACTCTGTTACTATGATATTCTTCTGAGTCTGTCCATCATTTTTTAAAAACAATTATATGATGAAAATTCATAAAATTATGGTTTTATTCACGACATGTGGTATCTGGTTTTAAGGTAGCGCGTGAAGTTAAAGCACAAAATGGTGGAAAATGTCAACTTATTACATGTGGAAAGATTTTAATGATAACAGAGTTGACAGTGACTAACAGAGTCAGATGTTCCCAATCACGTCTAAGCATTTTGCTTTAGTTTATACATTTATTGTGTTTTCTGGATAATTTTATTGTAAAGGCAAGATTTCTGATTGGTTTCTAGGTTAAAAATTTTTTTATTTTCTGGGTAGATGAAGATGAAGGTGTTAGCAACGGCAATACAGGGCACGGTGAAATGCTGACCCTGAAAGGAGGGCAGCAAATTTGGAAAAAAACAGGGAGAGATGGAGGGAAAAAAGAAATGCAGGATTAATCAGCACAGTGGCCAGTCGGAGTGAAAGGGAGCAGAGGCATAAGCGGAGGTATTGGAGAGAGGCTCAGAGGTGCAGATCAAGAAGGAAGACAAGGTTTGAAACACCACCAACAAGTCCTGAACCACAGACATTATAATATATGATGAAATAGATATTAATAAGTATTAATTTCTTTAGAAAATCACTGCCGTCACAGCATTCTGTTCATTCAGTGAATCATTTCTTAGAATTAGTGAGGGCGGTGATTGTTATTTTGTTGTGTTGTTATTGCTCATATTGATGAATTTATAGATTTTCAGATGTTCTACGAACAATTTCTACATTTAAAACATTTTAATGTTACATTTTTTGGCCTTTGTCAACTCTGTTATTCATGTCAACAAAATATGTTTTATTCCTGACAAATTAACCAGAAGCTGGTTAATTAAATGTGTCAATGTTTTTAATCCTGAAAAAAAAGAGTCTTTATCTTAGAAAATTTAAAGTTGAATTACTGGGTGTAAAGACACAAGTTCAAATAGGAAAGACATGGTTTTAATGCGCATTACATTTGAGTACTATAAATATTTACCCTAATTTGTCTGTAACAGAGTTGACTGATTTTACTGTTAGTACAATCAAATCAAATCAAATCAAATCAAATTTTATTTATATAGCCTAAAGTCACAGATTACATTTGTCTCAGAGGGCTTTACAATCTGTACAGGGAGTGACACCCTCTGTCCTTAGACCCTCGATTCGACAGAACAAATCAACACACACATATTGTACACTCACAATGTATTATAATGAATGATTTTCAGATTAAATATTTAAAATCTTACATGTTTAAGATTGGCAAATGCTGGAAGTGTTAAATTTAAAGTATTCTCTATGGGAATAAAAAAGGTTTTACAAAATAAAATAAAAAAAATAAATAAATATATATATTCCTATTTTGTCTAAACTTGAAATGTACCTGCAATTCTGAAATGGGCCACATGCATCCATACATAAAGCTGAAATGGGGCGGCAGTAGCTCAGTCCATAGGGACTTGGCTTGAAAAACCGGAGGGTGGCAGTTCAAGTCCCACATGGACCAAAAATATGTAACTGCTCACTGGGCGCCGGTTTGGCTGGCTGCCCATCACTCCACCATCTCTCTTCACATTGCATGTCTATGTCTTGTACTGCATGTGTGTGTATATCTGGGTTAAATGCATGTCAATAAATAATAGAGTGAAAAAATAATTTCCCCATTGAGGGATATAAAAAAAATCTGATCCAAAATATGTGAGACAGCACAAACAAAATATGGAATAACCTTAGCAACAATCTTAGCAACCAGGTCTGCGACATGCACAACTTATATTGCATTGTGTACTAATATGGGTCTCCTATAGGGTGTAATTATTGATCATTAGACATTTGAACACTACAAAATAATTAATGCACTTTATGTCGGATGTTTTAGTGAATGCTGAACAAATATGGAACAAGTGATGCAGTTTCTTTTACAGAAGAAGAGAACAAGGGAAGAAAAAGCTCAGCATTACCCCTCCATCACTAGACTCATTTATTTCAATTACATTTTTACTAATAAGTAGTTTAGCTGAAACACTTGCTATTAAACATAAATCCATGAGCTCATTTCTTATTACATCACCTAAGAAACACAGTGTGGGTCATCAGCAATTAGAATAAAATAACAATATCCTTCAGCATATCAGGCTGATGTTGGCCTAATATTAGATTTAGCAGCCAGCCAAAGAGCTCCAGACCAGTTCACTACAGGAAACATTAAAAAAGACTGTTGAAATGAGAGATTTCTAGTTGGATATCAATCCAAAAATCTAGGATTAACATTAACTTGTCAGTTTTTTTGTTAGTTAGTTATTGAGAAATTGCCTCTTGCCAGCAGCCTAAAACAGTTGGCATCATCCTTTAAAACCCCACACCGGTTAAACCCCAGATTCCTCCCCCTCCTCCCTCAAGTCACTATTGTGTTCCTGTATTCCCTCACCCCACCACCCTTCTCCTCCCCCTCCCTCAGTAATTACACCCAAAGTCAAAAGATGGTCCTGTCAATCAAACACTCAGCTGTCACTTTCTGTCCTTTGTTTCTCTCATCTCTGTCTGTCTGTCTGTCTCTGTCTCCACTGACTTCAGGCTGAGCTGTTCTGCATGCAGTCGTGTGTATTTGTCTGAGTGTGAGCTGTCCTCTTAGTTTAGCTTCTTCTGTTGCTGTTGTGGCCCAGTCACGCTCTGGATGTATCCAAATCTCTGCTTTCATCTTAGATTCAGGGAGCCATTGTATGGTCTGGTCTGTGTGTGTGTTTTCTAAACAGTTAGCAGAAATTACCTGGATAGGTAAGAGATTGTCAAAAGCTACACGGTTTTCTCTTCTCTCGTGTTTTTGCATCTCTATGTGCAAACTAATCTGAGAAAGACAGGATTTGATGATAACTCAGCATCCACATGTGAACCTTTCCTGCACCTGATTGGGCACACCACTCATCGACTCGTCTCTGAATCTTAATATTCATGTTGGACTCACAGTGGTTACAATGGACTCACTGCATTAAAAAGTATCCAACTTTCATTGAAACTTCTTTGCTGTTGTTCAGTATGTTCCAGTCAACTATGGTTTCCCCACATCATAGCTGAGATCTCTACCTTTGTGTCGCCTCCTCATAGCTCTGGAGGTACACTAGGGGGTGTTGAATTCTGAATACAATAAATGATTATATAGACCGCCTAATACGAGACATAGGTTGTGGACATATGACTGGAGGTTGCATGGAGCATGTGAATATCAAGTAAACTACTGCAAGTGTCCATATCACAAATGTTGCCGGAGATGGCAGTTTGTTTGTGAAAAAGAAAATAGGCCTAATAATGAATATGTAGTGATGTAGTTTGCTCTGTGAAGCCACTTCTAAAACACACACACCATGCTTGCATCCAGTGAGCGCAGGGCTAATAGGGTTAATTGTCATGTAAAACTATCACTGCAGTCAACTTCACGGCCAATCACTCAAAAATCTCTCTCACACACACACACAGACACACACATATTTACACACCCTCTCATGGGATCTTCCCTCGCCCAGATGGCTTTTTTCCCGGTGGCTGTGTGCTCGAGTGAGAGACCCTGGCAGGCCACAAGGGGCTTTACGGTGAACAAGGCGAATCTTCTCCGTCTAATTAATTTACTATTATATAGCACCTGTTTCAGGCTAGATAGACACATAGACACACACACATCACGCACAAGCCCGTGAAATGGAGAGGTAATGGGGGAGGAAGGGGGAGAGGCAGGGATAGACAAATGAGGAAGTAGGGCAGGGAGGGCAGGAAGTGAGGGACACAGGAAGGGGAGAGGAAAGGACAGAGGGAGGAGAGGAAGGGAGCAGAGGAGGTGGGGGAGGGATGAGCGAGACAGTAATAAATGGGTTTTGAACTGATTATATTAAGCCGATCCTTTGATCATGTTTAAGGCCTTAAAATGGAAATATGTTTTCTCTGATGGATGGGGGTGGGGTGGGGGTTCACAGTTATGGAGCTGGAAACAGACAATTTAGACATTTCCTTCAAAAAATTACCCCAAGTGATTAATCGATTATCAAAATAGCGATTAATTGAACAGTTTAGTTTAACGGATTAAAAAACTAATCAGTGCAGCTTTGCATCGTTGTCTATTACAAAGTGACATAAACAGTCCTCACATCTTTACTTTGTCTCATATGTTGTATGTAAAAGACAGCTGGTTTCGCTTGACCATTCAGTTGCTAATAGCAACATGTCCATGCAGCTGCAGTTTAACTCGTATCGCTACGTCCATCATTTTGTCAGATTTGTGACTGCAAATATTCACAAACACCTTTTATCTTGGACCTGTATGTACTGTGATTACTGAGTTTTTCTGATCAGTTAAAGACTGACTAAACTAGACATTGTACTAGCTGTATGAAGCTAGCATTCTATGTAGCCTAACTTTTCCTTTAATGTTTGGTTAACTGTTCCTTTAGTGTTGGGCTAACTGTTCCTTTAGTGTTGGGCTAACTGTTCCTTTAGTGTTGGGCTAACTGTTCCTTTAGTGTTGGGCTAACTGTTCCTTTAGCGTTGGGCTAACTGTTCCTTTAGCGTTGGGTTAACTGTTCCTTTAGTGTTGGGCTAACTGTTCCTTTAGTGTTGGGCTAACTGTTCCTTTAGCGTTGGGCTAACTGTTCATTTAGTGTTGGGCTAACTGTTCCTTTAGCGTTGGGTTAACTGTTCATTTAGTGTTGGGCTAACTGTTCCTTTAGCGTTGGGCTAACTGTTCCTTTAGTGTTGGGTTAACTGTTTCTTTAGTGTTGGGCTAACTGTTCCTTTAGCGTTGGGTTAACTGTTCCTTTAGCGTTGGGCTAACTGTTCCTTTAGTGTTGGGTTAACTGTTTCTTTAGTGTTGGGCTAACTGTTCCTTTAGCGTTGGGTTAACTGTTCCTTTAGCGTTGGGCTAACTGTTCATTTAGTGTTGGGCTAACTGTTCCTTTAGTGTTGGGTTAACTGTTCCTTTAGCGTTGGGCTAACTGTTCCTTTAGTGTTGGGTTAACTGTTCCTTTAGCGTTGGGCTAACTGTTTCTTTAGTGTTGGGCTAACTGTTCCTTTAGCGTTGGGTTAACTGTTCCTTTAGCGTTGGGTTAACTGTTCCTTTAGCGTTGGGCTAACTGTTCCTTTAGCGTTAGGTTAACTGTTCCTTTAGTGTTGGGTTAACTGTTCCTTTAGCGTTGGGCTAACTGTTTCTTTAGTATTGGGCTAACTGTTCCTTTAGTGTTGGGCTAACTGTTCCTTTAGTGTTGGGTTAACTGTTTCTTTAGTGTTGGGCTAACTGTTTCTTTAGTGTTGGGCTAACTGTTCCTTTAGCGTTGGGTTAACTGTTCCTTTAGTGTTGGGTTAACTGTTCCTTTAGCGTTGGGTTAACTGTTCCTTTAGTGTTGGGCTAACTGTTCCTTTAGCGTTGGGTTAACTGTTCCTTTAGTGTTGGGTTAACTGTTCCTTTAGCGTTGGGCTAACTGTTCATTTGTTCTGTTCAGAGCTACTTTAAGTAAAGTATTATGTGGTTAAACAGTTACAGTCTGCTTGCCTGCCTGTTTGTGAACTGCAGCATTACTTCTTACATCAAACCCACGTGATCTGTCAGTCAGTCAAGCGATCACTCAGAGTAACACATCATCCCAGAGCTGAATGCACTTTAATTAAGCACAGTGCGAGTTCTTTCCATCTGTGGGAACGAGTAAAATAAAGCATCAGTGATACAAGAACAACTCCGCTCCCAATATGTGATACACTGCCACCTCATCGCTCTCCCTCTTTCTCTTTCTGAGTTCATTAGTTTCCAGACCGGTGCTCCTCCAGGATTACCATAACCTGTCAGCCGTGAAACACCACAAAACAATTTTCTGCTTGTAAAAAAAAAAAAAAAAAAAAAAGAAGAAGGAAAAAGCAGCCTACCTCGCTCTGCTGCCTCCCACAGCCACACAGAGACAGAGAGGGAGGGCGGGGAGGTTACGCTACCTGTATGTTTTTCTAATGAACACCACACTGAACTAATAAAAACATGTCAGGCAGAGAGAGATGCTTGGAGTAAAGGGGTGGATGGAAACAGTAGAAAGTGGAATTAAAGCAAACAAATACCTGTGTTTCAAACAGGTGACAACTAGTTAAATATGAGTTACATGATTTCCAGCTGTGAGCAGCCCAACAGACTGAATAATGAAATGCTCAAAGGAACAATCCAGTTTATTGCTACTATTACACATGCAACCTATAGATGGTGAAACATCTCATGCTACTTTGTGCTGTTGATGTTTGGTTTCCTGACAACCATTTGGCAAAGATAAAGCCACTTCCTCCGTTTACCTTACCGTCCGCTCTCTATATTTGTTCTGATAAAATTGTGCTCCACGCAAATTAAAAATGAGACTCCTCGGTGTTGACAGTTGACACAGTCACTGGCAGACACTGCTGAAGGTGTGTTCCAGTGAATATTGACCTATTAGTTTCACTTGACTGACTCTATTCTTTTGAAACATGCAAGGTACTTTCAAAACTGGACACGTTTACTGTCACACTGACCACCTGAACCACATGTAGTGTCCAGGTACTTCAGCCTCTGGAGAAAATGAGGCTCTATGCTCTGCTCTATGTGCTCTTTTAGAGGTTATTACTAACACATTGTTCAAAAGACTAAGCACAGGTGGACCTAAAGACTAAGCACAGGTGGACCTAAAGCCCCTCACCTTCCTATTTCTTGGTATGTGTTTTCTTTCCTGCTCATCTATAATTTAAAAATGTCTTTACCTTTGCTCAAGCAGCATCATGTCAGTTTAGTTTCAGGTAACACAAAAAGGGGTCATTTGCTTTCCATAGAGGGATATATGCAGCATTTACTGAGTATTGTGCCAATAGATCCTCTGTATTTGTGTGTGAGTGTGTGTGTTTGAAATGTTCTATAGATCCTCTGGAGGTTGTGTGTGCCTGTTTATCCTGTCTGATCCCTCTCTCTGTTGTCAGGCTATAAGGGATCTGTTATACACACACACACACACACACACACACACACACACACACACAATTTGAGACCAAATTTACCAGCCAGGCTTTAGTTTTCACAGCTTCTCTTTGTTCTTGAGACTTGACCCAGGACCTGATCTGAACCAGATTAAAATGATATTTAAGTCAGTTGTGTTCCTCACTATGTGTCTAATACCAGTGGATCCAAATGGACTTCCTTTCAGCTTTGATCCAGGAGAATTTCAGATCAGATGAAGAAGTTTGGACCTGGAAATGCCTATTTTCTCCACATTCTTCTTTTCACCCTCTGTAATAGATTTTCATGCTCAAACTTGTTTACTGCAAACTACAATAATCTTCCTGTAGACTTGGATGTGTATGGACTGGATATTTAAGTCCAAAGTGAAAATGGGTTTAAACCGATCTGGCCCTTAAAATAAATTGTGAGTGTTTTGATGACAATGATACCGGTGTGCACATACACATCAATTTACTATCAATGCGTTCCTTTTTCTCGTCATGATTTCCAGTTGTGGATCTCATTAGCCTGGATGTTTTTAGTAGCAAAACTAATCCCTCGTTACCAAAAGCAAATCTAATTTTTGCAAACACACATAGACACTCAAACACATGCGTGCACACAGACACGTACACCTCTAACAAGCAGCTGTTTTCCATCCTAATATTTATTTTCTCACTTTCTTGTTCCTCTCATTTCCACATCAATGTGTGTGTGAGAGAGAGTGAGAGTGTGTGTGCAGGTGATTACAGTCTGAAGGCTCCTCTACTTACCTTGGTCTGAACAATAGAGAGCTGTGAATAGAAGCTGCTCACGTGGTTTACTATAATGGCCTTGCAGGGCCAGACACTTGCTGTGTGTGTGTGTGTGTGTGTGTGTGTGTGTGTGTGTGTGTGTGTGTGTGTGTGTGTGTGTGTGTGTGTGTGTGTTTTGAGACATATAGAGACAATGCATGTGCTGTTGGCTGCATAATTACAGGCGTAATCTTACTATGCAGATGGTTTCATTCACCAAAGCGGGGGAGTGGGGGAGAGATGTGGTGACATAAAGAGTATAGGTTGCAATATATTAAGAATAATATAGGCTTACTCTGGTTTGTGCTGCTGTAATGGCACCCTGTGACACATGGCATGGACTGAGACTGAAATTACAGAGTATCATGGAAGTGTGGAGCTGATGAAGAAAAATGGCTGTGTAGTTCAGCAGCCACGTATGACACTGCACCAAGAAGGAAAGGAAATTCCCCTGAATCAGTGGCATCCAGCAGGACTGCATTAGCTGTTGGTCGATGCTTATGGCATGAAACCAAAGACCATTACAATGAACAGTGATTACAGGTCTATGGTCTTTTGTAGGACTTAAAGTCTTGTAGATGTCTAACTTGAACCGTACTATACTGTTTCTGCCAATGAATTAAGGATTTTTAAATGTAACGTATATGTTATTGCCCATGAACAGCAGCATGCAAATCAAATGACGACATGGATCCATATATCCATGGGTCCATGAATGAATATAATGAAAAGAAAAATCACATAGATTTAAAAGGAAAGGATGACTCACCACCCTCCAGTGGTTCTGGTGGAGGTTAGGGTTCAGTGTGAAACCATCTCAGCAGGGATCGGAGTAGCCAGTATAGTCATTAATTCACGTCTGGCTCCAACACTCACTCAGATGAAAGTGTTTATTTTGTTGACATCATATTTGCTTTCCAATAATAAACTCTCTTCTCATGTGGGTTACGATCAGCGTCGAGCCCACAGTGTCAGATAGAGATAAACCAACTAACAGACTTTCTACTGTAGATCTCTGTGGCTCTCCCTCTCTTCCTTACTGTATATCTCTTCCCTCTCTCGCTCATTGTCTAGAAAAGATTACAGAGGGGAAGACACTTTGAGAGACCGAGATGGAGGAGGGGAGAGCTAAGTATTTAGCAACCAGTTAATGTACTGAGGGATAATACGACGTTTCCACAGGCAGCGTCTTTATGTCCAATGTGTTTTACCAGCTTCTCAGCAGCTTGGCAGTGTTTACACACTCTAATAACAAGTGGCGTCTTTCAGGGACCCTTTGGTTCATTCACCATTCAACCGCCAGTCCAGCTTTAGCCTAATCCCCTCCCCCCTTGGCACACCACTCCCATACAAAACACAAGATTTTAATTTTTTCACTGTAATTGCCTGGTTTTTAATTCCACGCACCCCATCAAGCCAAGATTGGAGCTCTAGCCAGATTTCAGGGAGGGGAGGTCATCCGGGACCATTGGGCAGTGAAGATTTTGGGGCGGGAGAGCAGCTTGGAAGTGGAACTGGGCGAAAGGGAAGTAGTTAGAAAGTGGTCTGCGTGGCCATGATAAAAAGTAAGAAATTAAAACGTCTTAGTTTTTGAACGGCAGCAGCTGAAGCTCACCGTCGTCCGTTGTGGTGGTGCGACGGCTCAGAGCTGCTCAGTAATCTGCTCTGTGCTGTGAGAGAGGCCTGCTGGAGTGTGGATGAGGAAGTGGTAGAAGAGGGGATATTAAATGTAAACTTTCATGTGTGTTAGTGTGTTGCTGTGTGGTCACTCAGTGAGCTAACACACACACACACACACACACACACACATTTAATGTGTTAATGTGTCATTTACAGAACTATATGCACATATACAACCATAAAGATATAAATATGAGTCATATGGTACCAATGTCCACATACATTTGGCCATGTGTAGTGTACCATTAACAATGAATCTGAATTGAACTTGTGTGTAAACTTCCCTCTTAAACATCAGCAGCATATGTGGTGTATTTCCTAACATCCAGCCATCTGCTCTTCCTGCTGTGATGATCTGTGGTGGCTCCTCTAAACTGAATCTGCCCATATTTAGCTGATCTAAACACAGTTGACATAATGCAGATTCACACTAGGGCCCCTTCCTCTCTCACTCATATACTAACAGCGCTATCATCTTCAAGTGGACAGACAGGAAAAAGGCTTTGATTTTCTTTTTAATTTGGCTTCTGCTTGGCGCTGGGATTGTTTCCAAAGCTCACTCTCTCTCTCTCTCTCTCTCTCTCTCTCTGTCTCTCTCTCTCTCTCTCTCTCTCTCTCACACCATCTCTCCTCTTTTCTCTTCCACACCTGTTAGCGCCCCACAGATGTGTGCTTGCAGTGCTGTATATTTGTTCGAACAACAACACCATCTCCATCATCAAACCCAGGATGAGCTAAAACAATCAGGCAGCATTTAAGCTGAGCGCAGGCCAGCTGCACTGCCCATTACCTCCATTCACACTCAAACGCACACACAACCTTTTGTAGCTCTCACACACAGCGGCAATGAATGTGAATATACTGAATATATCCACAAGAGAGTTGTTATTCTTAGTTTCCCATCACTCATTAAGGTTTGTGCTGTTCCTCATTTATCTTCCTCTGCTCATCATTAAGCTGCTTTGATCGCACCTTAACGAACGAGGCAGCAGCCTTAAACAAAAGAGGAATATTGTGATATGTGTTTGTCTTTCGTCTCTTCAGTCTTTGATTTATTGCTAATGAGGATGAGGAAAGCATTGACTGTCAAGGAGGAGGCTGGCCCTACAGTACACTGTTGTTGTTTTTTAACAGAAGATGGGCAGGAAGCTTTAATCTAAACCTACTACCTGCAAGAACAATAAAAAGAAATAAAGGATACACCAAGGTCCTGGAGACAGTCCTCACCAGATGAACCAAAGTGGTGTGATAAGTCCTTTGTTCGTTGTTATACAGTCACAAACCCTTACAGGTAGGACTTTGGTAGGACTTTGGTAGGACAGGTAGGACTTTGGTAGGACAGGTAGGACTTTGGTAGGACAGGTAGGACTTTGGGGTAACAAACTGTGTTTCAGTTTACCTTGTGTATAGACTGATAATTGCACTTGCACTTTTTGACATTAATCCGTTTGTATTTCAACATTAGCCGTGTTTTTTGTTTGGAGCGAATAAACTAGGCTACAAAGCATTTCGTCAGAAGGTGGTATAGACTATACGCACGCATGGCTGTAATAAACAGAGTAGAAGAAGAAGCGGAAACAGAACCAGTCATCTTGCCTTCATGTCAGCTCAAATCAGTTGTCATTTTCCAATTAATAACTTTTTTGTGAAATTGACGTTTTTTGACATCAACTTTTTCTAATAAAAATACATTGATGGAAACATGGTTGTTGTTATATTTGTATATTTATATTTTGCTATATGTGTAAATGAATTGTCTATGTTTATGTTTCTTTTTAACCCTAATGGCAATGACAACAACACAATCTATGAAGACCTTAACTGTGTAGATCACTAAAACAGGGGCGCATCAGAAAATGCTCGTTGAAGTTTATTTTGGAATAATAGATTGCTTGCTCATGATCTTTTATGTTAATTCTGAGTGTGAGACTTACTTTGATTGATCATATTGCATCTTTGGCAGGTTGTTTTTACCAATGAGCCTTATGTGCCTTATATTTATTTATTTATTTTTGGAAATCTATGAGACCACGCTGCTAGCTACAATGACTGACTGTGACCCAAAAACAGTCAGTTCTGATTTTTATATGACATTTGATTGGATAAATATCTGTATACGCTGCTGAATTCAAAATGAAAAGCTATTTTAATGTTTTACAGCAACAGACATTTGACAGAAATCTTGAAATAACGTACTTAACTAAACTTAATCACATGTGTACCGGTATTTTTAGTGAACTATCCCAAAACTGTGTTTGTTACTTTCAGCATCTTAATATTTAGCTTTGGATATACTCATTACTTCTATCATCCACTATTGTATCATTATTTATTGATACATCAGAAATGCAGTCACTTGGATTAGAGATACATTCACCCCAAAACATTAAATCTATGTAATGTTTCTGGAGAGCAGCAGGAAACTGGTGTTGAGATGTGGTCTGTGTGACATGGCGTACTTCATCAATTACTAGCAGTCCTAACCTGTGGTACTGAGACGACCTGCAGGCCTGAGAGGTTAATAAACTATCTGAGCTCTGTGAAACTGACTCACACACACACACACTCACACACACGGTCACAGAAATGGCCAGACTTGTGTTTTTTTCCCTCCTCTTCTTCTTTTGTGTTCTTGGATTCCTGCATCTCTCCCTCCATCTCTCTACCTACCCCCCATTTCATACTGCAGGAGGTAGAAATCTGTGTGTGTCTGTTGTGTATCATTCCCCATGCGAAGCCTTGGTGAATCTATCAGTGTTATCTGCTAACTTTTCCACCTGTGTTAAATTGAAGGCAGTGATGTGGAAGAAGCTTCTGCTCGCCTTTTCTCTTTTCTCCCTCATCTTATCTCTCCCTCTCTCCCCTTCCATTCATTCTTTCCTCTACCCTCCCTCTTTCCCTCTTTTTGTCTATTTTCCTCATTCCATTTACCCCACCTCTCTCTTTCACTCCCCCTCTGTATCATCCTCCTATTAACGTGTGTGTGAAGCAGCCAGAGGGGTTCAGGGGTTTTAGAAGCCTATAAATGAAAAGCTCTGCTGTGAGGCTGGTTGAGGTTCTTTAAGTTCAGCCTGTCTGGGTGGTCTCCACTGATGTACAGGGGTCATTATTTACACACTGGCCTTGCAGCTTTAACCAGTCACATGACCGTTATCATGGGTTCATGTACTTATTGTGACATGTCATGTTGTTAACTTTCATCTCACATCAAGATATTATTACTCAGTCAACATGATCAAATAGTGTCTGTGCTCACTGAAAATCCGATTTCAAGGATTTATTATTTGTGACATCACAAATGGAGCCGATCGAGGGCCAGTATTCAACTTACACAAGTGTGATGTGGAAACTCGAAGCCTCCAGTACAGACATGCTGAGACTTTACAGTGAAGGAGGAGACATCTTGTTGAAATTAACAACATTTGTGTATTCATAGATTGGATCAGTAGCAGAGCAGAAAGATTCGACGTGTGTGTGTGTGTGTGTGTGTGTGTGTGTGTGTGTGTGTGTGAACTGCTGTGATAGTGCATGTACCATGACTCTATAGAAATCTATCTCTCCCAGTAGATTTCACCCCTCACTTCATTTTCTTAATGACTAAAACAGCACCCCCTCCTCCCCCTCCGCCAGAGCCGTGGCTTATACACGCACACACACACACACACACACACACACACACACAGGAACATCCTTCAGTTTCAGAGAGAGACTAATATGGACTTTCTGTCTCTTTTGTCTGTGTTTACACACATTTTAGATTTCAATTATCAAACTGAATTGAAATGCCATCAATATGAAAAAACAATGTCACAAATGTTTTAATGTTTGGGTGAAAATTTGATGGAAGAAGAAGAAGAAGGCTTTTGTGTGTTACTGCCACCTAGTGGTCACACAGAGTTGTCAAATTCCTTTATTATGTTAAAATGGACTAATCTCTAAGATTACTTTAGCTGTGGACAGGTATCTCTAATCGTTTTTTATTCAACTAGACCAGACAGCTTAAAGGTACTTGGTGGAGTGTTTGACCACTAGTAGTGCTATGGAGCAACGTTTTCCGAAATGAGTCCCCGTTTTCTTTGTTTCATGCACAGACACAAAGACACTCGCGATACAGGGTCCATTTCACATTATTCCACTGATCTACAGGCGGCGATAATATGCCAAGAAAAGCAGCAGTGTACCAGCAGGATAGAAGAATAAGGCATGTAGATATGGATGTAAATAATGCAGCTTTCAAAATGCTCAAGAATTCGTCCTTGCAAGTGTTTTCTAAGGTGGTAAATGCAGAAAGTCTTTCTGTTTAAAAACCTCAACAGGGCACCATTAATTGAGCCATCATGTATATTTGTCCAACTAGGGTATGTATATACATACATATATATGTATATACATACATGTATACATGTGTGTGTGACATTACTTAAGATATAAATACATCTACTGGGGTTGAGCTGGAACCATCCAGGGAAATACAGATATAACAAATAGGTGAATACGCAGTGGAAACACATCAGAAAGTTCTCTTCTGTCTTCAAATTGCTTTTGTCAAGGAGCTCCTTGATTTTTGGGTGGGTGGGGGTATTTGGAGATATATACCCCTAGTTACCCAACAGAGAGTGAGAGATAGGGGTGAAATCTATTGAAGTGGTTCTGTAAAATAGACTTTGTTCAGGTAGTCACTTTGTTTTCATGCTGATAATATTCATTCAGGGAGGGAGATCTCTCTTCCTTTTCTTCTTTGCTCATCTTCCTCGTCTTGCTCTCCCTGGTTTAGCTCCTGGCCGCGGGATTAGCCGCCAGAGAAAATGCAGGGTAAAATTAGCCCCCGTCTGTCCTCCTGGGCCGCGACCATTGATTTTCTGCCACAGATGGAGAAAAAATGCTGGTGCTTAATGTTCTTAATACCACCACAGAAAGGGCTTTTTTATTGCCTTGGTTTTTGTTTAGCTGTTCCTCTTTCAGATTCTTATGACCTTATATGGAAATACACATAAATTACACTCACAGAATGTCAGTAATTAGTGTTAAGGTAAACTCTGGTGCACTGTTAATTGGATAGAAGTCTTTCTTTTGTTGTACTAGACATGAATTGGTAGTTACAGATTCCTAATCCTACTTAAAATAGGAATTGTGGGACTCACAGTGAAATCATTTGGCCAGAAAATACTTGGAAAATTATGCACAAGGACCCGGATTTTTAGATTCTATACTGAGCTGTAAAGAGGTTTCAAGCAGAAAGTTGGAAACACAAGAGATCACCTGCTGTGGTGAATCACATCATCAGCAAGCTTCCATTAACAGATACAAACTGACCAGTAATTCTGCATAATGACCATTTTCTCAAATAAAAACAAACATCAGTTATCACCAAATGAAACAAAGTGTTACGTTGGTTAAAATTATGGATTTGAAAACTGTTGAAACAATTGAGATGATCTAAACACACAACTAAGGAAAATATCTAACAAGGTCTCGTCATTTTAGACACTATAATGTGGAAAAATTACATATTATTACATATTATTACATATTAGGGTCCTTATACATATGTAATATATAACACAAATGTAAAGTTGTATACATTTACCACTTTAAGACCCTTCATCTTTTTCATTAGACCTATAATATGTGACTGTGTGAGAGTTTCTTTAATTATAGCACTGTTGTTACATATGGAAATAAACTAAGAAGACAAATGAAAGTAAAATGTTGTCAGGACATTTTCAATAATCAATCAATAAACAAAGTGATTATGTGAAATGGTACTTTTTTTCCTATTCATTTCAGTCTCGTGGACGTGAGTAAACATGACCATTGTCACAAAAAGCAATGAAATAATTTCCTTTGATTTGTGTGAGCACAAATGAAATGAATTATTATTTAAACATAAACAACCTGCAGGACCAACATACGCCAGCTTCCAGACTGTAGATTATATAAATGAATGTCTGACACCATTAGATGAACAAATGCTTGTTTTTTTTTGTTCTGTGTGTAATTGAAAAGTGATTGATACTAACATTGTATGAGAAATAGTGATTGATACTAACATTGTATGAGAAACAGTGATTGATACTAACATTGTATGAGAAACAGTGATTGATACTAACATTGTATGAGAAATAGTGATTGATCAAGTCGTTGTTTTGTACATGTCCATCATTGGTCAACAGAATCTCCCTGCAGGAATAAATACATTCCTCTGGGTTCAGATAAACTTTCTGCATACATTAAGATGTTAGTGTAATGTTTTTAGTACATCACATGCTCAGTCTTCCAGTTTTTCACTTTGGATAATCTCGGCTCTTTCTCTGTCTCTCCAGCCTTTACCATTAGCTGCCCCTCCTCTCGCTCCAGTCATGTCATCTTGTCTGTACCCCACCTATCTGTTCGGCTACATCTCCAAGATGCTGTAATTTTCTTGGCCTGGCTTGATGTTTATTGTGAAGCTGAAATTGAAAATGGCCTGTAATGGAGCGAGCCTCGCAGCCCAGGACCAATTCACAATCTAAATGACTTGCTCCTTTTCAATGGCATCGACTGGAGGGCTCTTTGTGTAGCCTCGTACCTAATCAACCTCCGGTGTGACCCCCAGCTCTCGGGGGCTGCTGTCGGATTAATGATAAAATCATTGGTTCAAACAATTATTCGACCTGAAATGGCTGGCCATTTTATTCTGAAAATTAAAGAATGTGAAATTAATTTTTTTTCTGTGCCGTGTTGTAGCAGCGCCACTTATGGCTGAACTCTGCCCCTGGAGCTCTTGATTTCATATGAAAGAGTGCTTTTACTTTATCTAGTTTAACTTTTTTTCATTCCCCTTTCTGCGTACGTTGTTGCAAATAGCTTCCCTGGTGTCAGAGTAGCAAGGCTTCAGCTGTACTTGTCTTTCTGTCTAACTTACTTTTTATCTGCCTGCTAACCAATCTGTCTGTCTGCCTGTTGGGTTATTAGTTTTGGATTTTTATATTATATAAATGTATTCAAATAAGATGGGAACATTTTATACCCCATATATTTATATTTTCTATTTCTATTTATATTATTGATTGCTGCAAATACAGTCACAGCGAGGTATTTTAAACTATTTTCAAGCCTGTGCAGTCACTTACTCAGAATAAATTTAGGAGGCCGTTGAACTCTTTTGGTGCAGAATACCTGCCTCTGTCGCCTGTAGTTTTATGCCTCTGCCTGTTGGGGGCACTGTGTTAAAGTCCAGTCTTGTCAGAGACATCTTCCCCAAAAAGAAGAAGAAGTAGAACGTCTGTTCTTTGGTTTGATCTGACCTGAGGAGATATTTCAAGTCAAGTCAAGTCAAGTCAGAAACTACAATAAAAACCTTTTTATTGTAGTTTCAGCCATATATACAGTACATAGTTGGTGATACACGTAACTGTTAAAACACAGTATGTATCACGTCTAGTGCAATAACCTAGAGAATATTTTGATGTTCACGTTCGTAGTACTGGCTGTTGAGCTGATAGCCTTTGAATCAGTGCATTAGCCCAAAATACCTGCTTTTGTACTACAGGCACATAACAAAATTCAATAAATAAAACATTGCACTATATATACTATATGCAACTAAAATGCTGAAACTGGGGGCTGTTTGTGTCTCTACCTCTAGGGGGCACTCTGTCAGAGTCCATCCATCTGTAGTCGTATTATTTGGAGAAATGTATTACTGACAGTAGTTAAAATAGAAATGCAGGATAGAAAGTGTGATAAAAAAGGAATGAAGGACCTTCATCTTTCTGTTCTTTGTTGTTTAACGGCAGATTGCTGCCAGTGAAACGACTTCTATTGTCCTGTTGCTGTTTTCAAGGTGTTGCAGGTCACCACATGTAATACACGACAATGGTCAACAATTAGGGTGAAGAAATGGGATGCAGTGTGAGTGTTGTTGACCTGTTGCATCCCTGTCCAAGGTGTTTCCCTGCCTCTCTTCCAGTGCATGCTGGGATGCCGACCCCCAACTGGATAAGCGTGTTTTAAAGATGGACGTATTA
This sequence comes from Pampus argenteus, assembly GCA_036937835.1. Lineage (NCBI taxonomy): Eukaryota > Metazoa > Chordata > Actinopteri > Scombriformes > Stromateidae > Pampus > Pampus argenteus. Next base: position 24,689,895 of record CM072870.1, read on the forward strand.
TAGATTGGCTTCCTGTGTGCAGCTAAACTCTGATGAGCCCTGCTGTGCACTTGTGTCTGTCAAATACCACTTGATTACTGGCTGTGTATTCATCATCATCATCATCGTCGTCATCATCATCATTATCATTATCAGTCTGCTGCCCTCTCTTAAGTCTGAGACAATGGGCACTCCTAAAAGGCTCTTATTGAACTGGAGCTCACTAGCCTCTGCAGCCTCAGCCTGGTCCTGCTCAGCAGCCTGCAGTGTGGCTAGGTAATTACCCGGGGATTGATTCCCCTAACAGAGACCATTTCTTCACCTCCCGCAGAATCACTAAGAGGCTTATAATAAGCCCTGCTCACCTCCATAGCTTCCTAGCTAATGTCTCGGCGAGCCAGAGCCTCTATTGACTTGTTGATGGAGATGCTGGAGCTGTGCTAAATGCATCAGAGTGATGGGAGGAGACTTTTTTCTCACTGTAGAGACTTGATTATTAAAAGGCCACCAAGTTCTGTTTTCATCACACCTAAGATAATATATATAGTATGTGTGCCATGGAGAGTTCTCAGAAACATCAATAGAAGATTTTTCTAGACTTAAAACAATCCTGGACCTTTGCCCTGTGGCTGAGACGTCGCTTATGATGTTCATGACTTATAGGAGGCTCTTAGCTGATGGTGAGAAATAACGTTTATGTTAAGCTTTTGAACCAGCAACACAACCCAAAGTCAAAGTTTGAATTTGATGTTTGTATAAAGTTTCAGGGTATCAGAAGTCAGTCAGGTGACCAGAGAGACCCCAAAATTGGGCTTCAGTATGAACCTTTAAACAAAACCGCCTTCATGGCTTTGCTAATTATCATTCTGAGGACGCAGCAATTCGTTACTTCCAATCTGCCAGTCAGCAGCGGGGCATGAAGAGGGCCGAGAGCCAGCGAGAACAGAAGGCCTCATTCATTCAGTGGAAGCAGGAGGGGTGTGTGTGTGTGTGTGTGTGTGTGTGTGTGTGTGTGTGTGTGTGTGTGTGTGTGTGTGTGTGTGTGTGTGTGTGTGTGTGTGTGTGTGTGTGTGTGTGTGTGTGTGTGTGTGTGTGTGTTATTGTACATCTTCATCAGTCATATCAGTCAGTTGTCAGTCTCTGGGCCATTGCAAGTTAAGTGCTGCAGTTTACAATTATTTAATAATAATAATTTAATATTATCAATTAATTAGCTGATTATTTTCTCTTAATGGATTCATCGTTATATAAACTACCAGAAAATAGAAAAAAATGTCACAATTTCCTAAAACCCAAGTTGATGACATCAGATTTTTTCTGACCAACAGTACAAAAGCCAAAGATTGATTTTATAGACTTTTTATAGACAACGTGCATTTTCATTTATTTAATAAAGTGTTTCAGTTGTTCTGTTCCTCTTCAGTTTCTGATGTGTTTGATATACATTGTAAGAAAACCATTAAAAACTGAAAACCAGTAATATTATGACACTTCTGCTTAAAAATGACCAAAATGATTATTCAATCATCAGAATAGTTGCAGATTAATGGATTAATTAATTAATGAATTTTCTGATTGAGTAATTGACTCATTAGCATTTCCACTTGTTCATTAACTGGTATTAGATTCAAACTTCCTGGGTTCATTCAGGAACTTCAGCGTACAGTATACAGTATTTCGTAGGACTAAACAATGATTTCCAATTGCATCTCGAGATATTTCTTTCTGTCTTTGACTTTCTTTCTGTCTCTTTTCTCCAAGAGGAGCAGAACATTTACTGACCCACATTTCTGAACCTCTTTTACAACATCGACAAACATCTGAACTCCCCATAAAAATGATTACATGAATAACCAGTTCATTTAATTTCTCCATACAAGCTCTGCTCTTTTCAAGTGTGTATTTTCATTTTTTACCATCATGCACAATTTTGTGGTCACAGTGCAAACTGCTGACTGCGAGTTTGTTTGTGTGTGTTGTGATGAATCTGACTGAGCACAAAGACTTGTTAACTGCACTAGGAGTTTTCAGTTGGAGGGATGTCACCTTTTCATGAGAATTTCTCTCACTGCTGAACAGTCTACAACCTTTTGTGAGAATCTTTACCAGCAAAATTTGGCAAGAAAGCAGTTGACTGTAATTAGTCACTGAAGTCTCTCAGACATCCTGAGTTTCTTTAGCGGCTGCTTCATAACTCCTCTCCCTCCGTGTTTCCCTTCGCTGTTTCTCACCCGCTCCACCTTCCCAACGGGGACAAACATTTCTCTAATGAGGGGGTCGGTTGGGAAAGCTGCGGGGAGTGGAGCGTGGATGTGACCTCTGGCATAGTTGGACACTTATTATTCATAGGACGATGCCATAATCATTCATTGTTGTACGATAAATTAATTGTTGTATGATAATTGTATATATGTATATGTATATATGTATATGTATATGTGTATGTATATATGTGTGCGTGCGTGCGTGTTAGGGGCCCCTGGTTTCTATGGCTGCTCTGTCTCTTTCTGACTGGAGCACATTGTTACAGATCAAGGGATGGGAATGGGACCTTTGGCAACAGGAGAAAGAAACACACACACACACACACACACACACACACACACTAAAGACACACACATACAGTATGAGCAAGAGCAGCAACTCATTGTGACATAACCCTGTGTCTATTAATAGACAGTTCAGTCAGCACTAGTGTTTGTAGAAAACAGATTTTCTGACTCACTCTCTCATCTCCACAGTAAATCTTACTCCTGTGAGACAGTATGAATTAGCCACACTGGGTCCATCTCTAATATATCTAATCTAACCTTTTAATTGAGCAGAACTGCTTCATGATTTTTACATCAATGTGGTGATGTATCATTATTTTTTTGATGTATTACATTGTCTTACAGTTTCCCAAAAGATTTTCCTTAAAGTTTTACTGTATTATTCTGTTCAGGTATCCTTGAGCAGGACACTGAACCTCCCAGTGGTTGCTTGTCGGGTCCATTTCTGTGTGAGAGGAAAACACACTATAAAAGGTGTAGCATATCCATATCATTATCACAATTCAAAGATCACTAACTAAAGGCCCTGGTACCATAGCAGCCAAACAAAGGCTCAACAATATAATACTCTGCAGTATACGGGATGTAGGAGGGTAAGCAATTCTTATACGATTAGGTCAAAACATATTTTAACTAAGATGGTGCAAGACCCAAAACAGATCATTAAGGTTAAAATAAAAAGTGTGTGTGCGTGCATGTGTAGTTTTGGCCTCCCACCTCGTCACATGGTGTAGACGGGTCAGCTGTGAGTGGCCTGTGTAAAGGTCAGCTCGCTTAGCAAGCAACCAGGAGGTTGGTGTGTGCGTTTGATCAGTCCATTCTGTGTGTGTGTGTCTGTGTGAAACCTTTGGAGACAGTGCTTCCTTTCTCCTTCTGGAACTGCAGTGGCTTCTGGGTAATGGCTGACTCAACTGGGTGCCTCAGACACCATTGAATAACACACACACACTTCCCTTCCAGTAAACCTCCTCTCACAACTACCACGACCACCGCCATGGCAGTACATTCAGCGTTACCATGGCGATCTCTGTGTTTTTTTAATGGCAGCCCTGCTGACCTGTGACATCATCAAAGGAACTGACAGTTGATTGGTGCTCAGGTAACCATGACGCATGATGAGTTGTTAACTAGTAGGAGTCAGAAACTGTGAGAATGTGGAAGAAAAAGAAGAACAACAGGATCAACTCAGAATAAACCAACAGACTGGGACGTCCTGAAAACAACATTCAGTTATTCTAAAATCATTATTGGTTTATTCTCTTTTAATTAGTGCTAATTTAATTAATTCTGAAATAGCATTATGCTAAGCATTGCAGCCCTTTCTAAATAATACACACATTAAGTGACATTTATTACGTTGTCATTAATTACCATAGTTTAGCATTTTATGATACACAAGGAATGTGTATCTAGAGCTATTTTCTATTCTTGAGAGTAGATGCATGGATGAATGCGTATGACTCTTTTCTACTTTAAAGCTCAGATGAGACTTTCTTAATAGAGCCACAGTCTTTTACAGTTTTTTTACTAGTGTCTCTAGTATTTTATTTAACACTACAGTATCTCCATATTTCTCTAACACAGTCGTGGTTTGGTGGCGCTGCAGTAGCTTGTGTTTGAGCTGGTCAGATAAAAACTACATGTTCCCTGTAGAGATAATAAGAGCCTCTTTACATGTGATGCTCCACGATTCTCGTCCGTGGTTTAATATTGTGGCCCGCTGTGTGTTTCAGGCAGTGACTTCCTCTAAAGGGCGATGTACGTGATGTACATCATGTACGTGATGTACGTGATGTACGTCATGTACGTGATGTACGTCATGTACGTCATGTACGTCATGTACGTCATGTACGTGATGTACGTGATGTACGTCATGTACGTGATGTACGTGATGTACGTCATGTACGTCATGTACGTCATGTACGTCATGTACGTTACTCACACGCTTCCATTTTTTTCAAATGTTTCCTTCCACACTAACCGTGAGACACACGTGTGACCAGCACCACATGAACCGCCGCTGTTGTGTTTCTCTCTGGTGCACTTTCTCCACAGATTGACATCCAATCATATGTTTATGTTGTGAACTCATTAACAGTATCTGTAATGATTGATCAAGGTCCCTTCTGATTTCACTGTATTGATTGAATAAACTGAATGAATCAGTGTTTTCTTTCTTATGGAGCCTTTGTGAACACAAATTGAAATTTTAAAGGCTTTAACAAAATATTTTTAAATTGCAAATCAAATTCAGTGCTGTCTGACACTTTGACGTACAGTTTGAGTTGCATACATTACATCATTGAAACTGTTGAAAATTTGACTTGCAGTAGTGTCATCATCATCATCATCTTCATCATCATCTTCATTTCCTTCCTGGCCAATATGGCTGAGTTTTTTCCCTGTTGCGTCTGACTGACTCTGCCCGTCTCCTTGGCCGCGTTGATGGCGACAGGAGACGGTGGCGTGCTGGCAGGTGCATGCCACTAAATTACCATCCACACACACACACACACACACAAACACACACAAAGCAGGCCTCTCCTGTGCTGAGAAGGCTGCCATTATCATATCAAAGCGTCTCTCACAGAGACGTGGCAGCGCTTCAATTTAAGCAATTAATGCAGAGAGAGACTCTGTCACACAGCCTAGCATCCCCCTATCCTACCCCCCAACACACACACACACACACACACACACACACACGCGCGCTCTCTTGTGGCACTCTTAGACAAACAAAGGTGCTGGGAAGCGAGTATCCATATTCTCAAGGCCACCATGCTGTTTTTCCTCTCTCTGTCCTTCTCTGCATCCTCTATTTCTGCCTTAAAATGAAATTGTTATTCTTCACATTTAATTTCAGGTTTTTCTACAGTTTATCTACGTGAAATGAAAACATTACTGAGGTGTTCTTAAATTCAGAAGCTGAGGTTTTTCATTAATATGCCCTCATATAGCATGTACAGTATGAGATATAATCTAATTCAGAAACTCTGAAGGTAAGAAAGTGAATTGTATTAAGATAGCTATGTAGATAGCTAAAATCAAAATCAAATCAAATTTTATTTATATAGCCCAAAATCACAAAATACATTAGTCTCAGAGGGCTTTACAATCTGTACAGGGAGTGACACCCTCTGTCCTTAGACCCTCGATGCTACTTCCATACTTGCATTACCTACAGTGTGTCCATTGGCTTGCATGACTAATAAGGATCTGATTGGATGATGAGACATGATGAGATGAGATGAGATTGATGGAAGTGATACAGGCAGATAAGACAAATGAATATGGGAAATATATCGTTGTACAGCTTGTGTGTTTTTTGTATCTTAGATGATTAATTGTGCCATAGTTTATTAGAAAAATAATGATGTGGTCCTTTACTGAATCCCTCATACATGTGCACAGAAGCTGATGTCTCATTCTGTCGAGGGGCAGCAATTAGAGCAGGTTGGTTCGTATCTATACAAAACCTAAATCCCATGAATGTATTTAACACCAGGAATGGAAACTTACATATCTGTACTGTGACTTGATTTAGACTGAGACACAATTTGTAAGAATGTCTCAGGTGCCTCTAAAACCCCAAAACATCCACATAAAATGATGCCGTAGAGCCTATTTTACGCACACAATTAGACATCAAATAGGACCGGACCTATACTGCCCCTTTTGCAGCATGGAACTGAGTGTCCTGAAGTTTTTGGGTTGTGGAGAAAGATGATCAATATCCTCTCACAAGTAATTGGAGCACAAATCCTGGATCAGGTGGATCCAGCTTCACTTGTTCTAAATAATAACTCTCATAACAAACTCAAAAAGGTTTTAGTTGTGTGGTGGAAATCTCTACATTTCTGTTTCTTACTGGTGTGAATCAATAACTCGAAAAAGAATATGTGGATCTTATAGCCAGATGACTTCACTGGTTGAGTTTTTAATTAAACAAAATAATGATAGAGGAGAGAAAGGAGATAAAACGTCCTGTTTCAGACTGAACTGTGATACTGATACGTCTCCTGTAAGGAGTGCAGCATTTACAGCATTACCTTAACTAGGCTGTTTTCTGATTTCTTACCTTAACCTGATATCCCCAGTACTGTAACTTCTCTGCTAGCATACTTGTGGTCGTAGTAATCGTGTGTGTGTGTGTGTGTGTGTGTGTTTGCACGTTTTTACATACAGCAGATGTTCTCTTTGGGCACATTTATGTCAATCTCTTGAGCAGAGAGATATACCACACTAGATTATGGCACTATCCTGCAGCTGGATTAATTATATGTGTTTCCTGGGGTGCAGCATGATTTAGCATACATGTAGCATGGAAGGACTGTTAACATGCTATCAATCTAAATGGGCACAGGAGGATCCTCTTTGAGACAATCAGTCAGCTTTTAAACCTGAGTATCTACCAATCAGTAGACTCATTGTACAATTTCCTCCTGTTTTGGAGAACTTGGTCCCTGAAATTTAAGTTTTTCAACATGTCTCGGTCATTTATCCCCGTTTCTTCTCTTCTGCCTTTATCTTAGCTCTGGATTGTTGTGAAGTACTCCTTTTTATTTTCTTTGAGACGAGACACTTTATTAGACATAACAGTTCAACTGAATCCAGCAAGGCTGGGCTTCACTGCCAAGAGCGCCTCTCTCTCTGTTGGTCTGTGTGTTTCTCTCTTTCTGTCAGATGGGACGTAGCGGCATGAATAGGCAGTGATGGGGAGCAGCTATGTGAGGCTGTTTGCTCTGGAAACCTTGGCTCCGGGCCCTGGTTTTCTGCAAAGCAAACCCACTGAAGAGCCACGATTTTATCTTCCAGTCTGAATGGATACAACCTGAGTGTCTGGGCAGATCATGGTCACCATGTTTATGGGGAAAGTAATTGATGGCAATTGCAAAACAGTTAAAATTTAACCAGCCCCTCCAGGACACTATGATTTTGCGGTCATAATGATTAACGCACATTCAAGAAATATGTGCATGAAATGTCCACATCAACAGACCGAAATATTCAGGTGCATCCAGATAGAAGAACAACAGCATCTACAAGTTAGTGCTGTTTGTCTAAAGGAGATGAACTACAAACCAGAACCTCTGAGCCTCGGTTTACTTTCACCACAACCAACAACTCGAGAGAGGACGCCGACTATTCATTAGGGTTAGTTGTAAATGTCCCTATAGCTGGAAGAGATTTCACTTTAACCTTTTTATTTAACCTGCACTATGTCAGAAGAATGAAAGTACATGTTGTTCAGACAGCAAAGATGGGCATGAAGATGGGCACTTTGGAAATTAAACTGTATTTTTATGTTAATGGAATTATTGATTGATTTTATTTGGTGGAAGTTCATTTAATAAAGGCTTATAAATGGTACATTTAACATTAGCACTGAAATATAGTTGTTTCTGTGATACTTTTTATTGAAGGAAATGACTTGTGACTCTTTTGGAGAAAAAAAAAAAATCACAATATTTTTCCAATTCCACAAATTTACTGCAAAAGGAGGTTGTAAAACATCACAAAGTGTAACTGATGCAAAGTCAAACATTTCTGGCGTCACTAAACACAAAGAAACTGCAAAACCTAGAAGGATTAATGCACTTCAGTCGTCCTTGACTGTCAGCACTTCTGATTCCTCCTTGCTGTCATTTTTCTAATTTTATTTTTCTTTGTCCGTTCACTCGTGACAGCTGCTCGTGTTAATTATTCTTTTCTTTTCTCTTTTCTGTTGAAAACAAAACAGACACCAAGAATTAATAAGAAGCTTTAAAAAAAAGTACTCATGGAAATACTGAGTGATTAACGCTGGCGAGAGAGCAGCATTGATGTTAATCACAGTGAGCTGTTATGTATCATGTCCTGTTGATCGATATTTAGATATCTCCCCCAGACGAGACGTATATAAAAATACTCTTTTAATAATAATTTGTAATAATAATTTACTGCTTCTGTCTGAAGTCTCCAAACATTTCAGGATTCTACGTCACACTTGTGTAAATTGAATGCTGGACCAGGATTGGCTCAAAACTAGTCGTGATGTCACAAATCATAAGTTTACAGTTAGTTATAAAGACGTGTACATGCAGGAAGATTCAACAAAACAGACATTTCGTGGTAACATGGCCACAGAGACGTTTAACAGCTGTCTTAAAAGTGTTTAAGTTTGCAGCAAAGGTTTCAGAGCTTTGCTCCTTTCTCAGAAAAAGCCATCTGATGTTTTGCAGAATAAAACTGGAATCTGCTCTGGTCCAAAAAGGGCGAGGAGCAGGTCCATTTAAACACAAGCTTTACAAAATGAAAATCAATAAAGTTTTCATAACTTATTTACGCACATTTATGGTACATTATTTGCTTTTATGCAAGATTTTGAAGGTCAGATTGTAGAGACACTCTGTGGATTTGCTTACTGACTGGTTGGCCTGGGACCAGGTTGTTAAACCATAGGTTACCTACTGCCACAATCAGATCCGATAATATACAACATATCTGGGCAGAAAATTCACGACTCACTAGAGCAGGTTTGTTTGAAATATAGTAATATACCTCAATTATTATCATTACTAGACTGCAGCAGGCAAATTTCAAAATGCTGGATGTGAAAACACATCTGCAAAAGGATAACTGATGTAATGATGATTTCACCAATAACTGTAGTAATATCTTACTAAGACACCACAGGCTGCAGCTTCACTGTAGCACTGACACGGCGTCTTTAGCTCTAGTTACAAGGCTGCTGTCTGTGTTTGTCTTCATCTTCATCAACACTATTTTCTTCCTAATTTCTGTCATTTAGGAGAGTTTCAGTGCAGTCTTACCATGGGTCCAGTGATGCCAACCCATGCCTTTACCTGCAGTTTTCTCCACATCATCTCCACCCAACCCGAGATCAGATACATAGACTACACAGTAGGTTAGCTCAGCCAACAGCTAAACTAGGCTGAATGGATGTTATTGGCACACATCTGAAGTTCAACAAACATACAGTGATCACAGTTTCAAAGAAATATGGACAGAATCCCGTCAAACCCGTAAGATCTATAAAATGATGATGATGATGATAAAATGATGATGATGAGTCATTTTTCTTTCTTTCTTTTTAGATGCAGTGATGCTTAAACTTGAGTTTCTTCCCTACTGTGATTTCATGAATGTAATTTATGTAATTTATTCTGAAGCCATTGACATATAAACTGTATTTATGGTAGATTGGTTTAGATCAGGGCCAAATTGGATCAGTGCAGCACTCATTTTTACACTATAGTTTGTTGTGTTTGCATCACAGTTACTGTACATGAAAAAAGAACAATAGGTAAATTAATCAAGAAAAAAAGTCATATTTTAAGTGTAATTATTTATGATTATTAGGAAGATCCTCATATCGTTGACCTTCCTGACCTCACCAAACTCTCTGTCTCTTTGACTATTAAAATGATATATTTATTTTTCTCTGTTTATCTCTGTCTTTCCTCTTCACCTCTCTATCTGTCTGTATCTCTCTATACGTCCTTCTCTGGTTGCAACAGCTGCTTGATGTTTGTGACAGGCGGTGCGATAGCACTGACAGGCTGCAGACGGTTATCAGAGAGGCGGCTGCGAGAGGCTCCGCCTGGCTAAATTGAAAATTGCAAATGAAAATCCTGCTCAGCGCATTTTTAAATTCATCAGCCATTATGTCAGATGACCTTTTGGCGTCAGGCTCCGCTGATAAAACTCCAAACGACAACACTCGGCTCTGATCCAATTTTCGACACTGCCCCCTTCCTCCCTCCTCCTCCTCCTAATCTCCATCACCGTTCGACCCAGTGCCGGTGAAAATGATAGGCTTTCAGGAGAGCCTCTATTGTGCTGCAGATGAAGAGGTTTTGTTTAGAGATGTCCCTGTTGTGTGTGTGTGTGTGTGTGCTGAGTTTGGGGGCAGCCAGCATGGCCCGGCTTGGCCCCATCTTGGTCCCACCGTTGTTGTCCAATCACAGCAAGGATCAGAGGCCAGGAACATGTGAGCGTTTAGAAATACAGCAGTGTATGAGGGCAGAGAGAGAGTTGTAAGGGTATAATAAACACTAAGAGTAGATGTCACTCTAAATGGCTTTTCCTGGGTGGGTCAGTGTGTGCCAATATTGACTGACGTGTGTTCCTGTGCGTGTTCCTGTGCGTGTTCGTAAGCCTCTGGATCATCTCAGGAGAGCGGAGGAAGGAGACGAGCTGATCCTCTCTCTCTATCAGAAGCTCTATCTGTCTGTAATTGAATTCTCTCCGTCTCCCATTGTTGTTGTCTTTGTCTCTGGTGACTGGATGGTCAGATACTTTTTTGTCAGGTGACACTGTATTACAGCTTCTACTTATATCTTATAGATACATTGCAAAAAATGCTTTGTGCCATTTTGTGCCTTAGACTTGAATGAATGAATACAGGGACTAAATTAATGGCATTTAATGTCACGATAGTTTTACATAAAATATACTATACATGACTAAAGGATGTTATATATAACATATATAATACCTATACAGTTGTTTTTGGCCTGTGAATACATACATTTAACATATGACTTAATTAAATTTTTAAAACTGGTGCCATTGAGCTTTCAAGCGCCAGGTCTTTGAATGTTTTGCAGAATATCAGCGGTCTGTATGACAGGGTTGTATTTTAGCAGTTTTCCATTTTATTCCACATCTAATTGCTGTCTAAACATGGATATCCATCCATCCATCATATTTGTTTTTCTATTGTCGGGTTTCATAACTTTCTGTCAAAAGGTTGCATCACTGGTCCATTTGATCAAATGAGAACGCATGCAGGAGTTTGCTGTCTTTGATCCTAATCAAACATGTTAAGTCATCACTCGGCTCACGTTTATCAGTCTACTCATATCCACTCTGCTACGGCTGTGTTGAACTACATTGCCCATTAATCACGTGTGGTTGGTTTTGTCTGCATATATGTAATGAATGTTTTTTTGTTAAACTAAGATAAAATATAAATTTAAAATTTAATTCAAATAACATTTTTTTTAATTTTTGGTTATATTATTTAACCTTTATTTAAAAAGTCTCATTAAGATTGAAAATCTCGTTTACAACAATGTCCTGGCCTAGAAGGCAGCAGCACAATTAACAGCAGTACATTAACGATGTGCAATGAAAATAGAGAATTAATTACAGAATCATAAAATATCAAAAATATTCATCACATCATACTTTTCTGAATGATGCAGATCTGCAGGTAAGATGGAAGCAGACCAGGAACAGTCTTTTTAATAAGGATATACCAAAGGACAAGGCAAAGCCCCTGATCTGAGCACATAGACACAAGATGCATGCATGTATTTAACATTGTCATGGTGTGTGTATGTATACATCAACGCATGATGGCTCATATCTGTGCGTACAGTGTCAGCTCATGTATGTATGTGTCGACGTGTCTGCTCATTCTCCGTGCACCAGTGTGTCTCAGCATGTGCCTGCAGATGCGTGTGAGTGAGTGTGTGTGTGTGTGCAGCTGTCCCAGGTGTGCGTTATTAATCAGTTATCAGGGCAGTTTATTTGCTGGGTGACAAGTTGCAATTTCCCTCCTGATTCAAGGCCTCTTTGTCAGGTGGGAATTACACTGAGAGCACATGACAAAACACTTCACCTCTCTGCTTCATTCCCTCGCTTCTCTCTCCCCGTGGATTCTGCCAGCTTTCTGCTCCTCTCCCGTTTTGCCTTTCTTCACTCCCCCTGATGCCTGTGTCACATTTCATTCTCTGTTTCCTTGCCTCAACATCTCCTGCATCTTCACCTCCATCTTTATTTTTCTTCCATCTTTCCTCATATTCTCTACCTCCATCTTTTCCCCTCTTCCTCTTCTATATTTATTTTTCCTCCCATCAACAACATCATCCTCAGCCCTTGGAGTAAAGAAAGGCGGACTGTATAATTAATCACACAGCTTGGTCTAATTAGAGATGAATACACATTGTCCCTCTTGTCTCACACACACACACACACACACACACACACACACACACAGTTGTGTTTTCATTACTTCTGAGGACATTACATTGACTTACATTCATTTCCTGGAGACTGATCCTAACCTTAACCTTAACCACCACATGTCTAACACTAACCTTAACATAACCTTTAACTTTAAACCAAGTCTTAAGGGAGACTTGCTTTTTGTCCCCATAAAGAAGGCGAGTCCCCACAATGTGAGGAATACCACACTCAGACACACACACACACACACACACACACACACCTCTCAGCTTCTCAGGCCTAATAGCAGTTGATGCTGTATTAACAGCAAATGGTGCAATCCCCGAGAGAGCCCCTCTTGCCTTGATGAATCTGATGAATGTGACAATAATTAGTGAAGACAGATGAGAGGTAAATTACCACTGACAATGTAATGCTATCCTGTCTGCCACTAGAGACAGAGAGGGAGAGAGACTGCCAGGACATGACAGAAAGAGCGAGCAGCAGAGAGTAACAGACAGGGAGGGACATGGAAAGTAGTTTGGTTTCATGCAAATTATTATTTTCATGCAAATTATGATGCATTGATTTAGCTTAATGGAAACTTTATTGAAAAATGTTGTAATTTCCTCCAAATCACAAAAAAACTTTTTCAAATGTGTTCCTTGAATAACAGATTATGCAATAAACATAAATGTGACACATTGACCTCATTTACACCTGGTATCATCATGTGATCTGTATCAACATATACCACATGACCAGGCCACCTCTGGAGTTGGTCTGTAGGTTTTCTTCCTTTCCACCCACAGACTGAAAGGTACTCGGCCCTCTTGCTGCAGTTGACCTGCTACGTAACTGAATAATGACATCCTGAATTAATAAGCATTCTTGTTATTGTTAATTGTGATCAGATGTCACTATGCAAATTAGACATGCCGAGCTGTCAACAGACATGTGGGCTGGCCGGGACTCTCAGGGTTAAGGTTAGCGTTGCAACAGTCGAGGCATTCGGAAACTTCTTCTTGGCAGCCAATGAGGCAGATTGGTGTACACCTGGTGTAAATCTGATCAGGTAAACCACAGGATCGATCTATCTAATCCAGTCACAATCAAAATGTGATAACGAATGGGTTCATTTATACTGAATTGGGTTTACAATGAGCAGCTATTTCTAGGAAATTCCTCAACACAACTAACTATAAAAACCTTCCCAGACTGTTTTCTCTATTTCGCCTGTAATCGATACCAAATTGTTTTGTTGTTTCCAGGAAACTTTGTAGACATTTATGAGGAAATTACAGACCTGTAAATTTAAAAATATATATATATTTTCCTCATATATTTGAACGACATTTTATCTGCTTTAACTAATCTAATCTAATTCATCTGAGACGTTTTAGAAACTTTCTCCTAATAGTTCAGAGCATAGAAACATAAAGCCGTGCAGATAGGAGGGTAGCAGCAGCAAAGCCTCAGGACTAATTACTGCTCCCTGCCAGAAGAGAAAGAGCAAGGGATGATGAGGGGGAAGAGAGAGGTGGAGGGGGAGAGACGGTAATTGTTTTCGTCAGAGGCAGTGGGGAGCTATCAGGGTAATAAAGTTAATTAGCAGAACAAACAGGGAGAGGGAGAGGGATGGAGAGAGGGATAAGAAGGACAGAGGAATAGGTTTGATGATGATAAACGGCAGCAGATCTGACACCAGAAGAAAACAGTGAAATCAATTATTCTTATTTTCTCCCTCTGGTGGGGAAATGCTCACAAGAGCCACAGTAGAGTTCAACTGAATGGAACAAAAACTCCTCCTCCTCTTTTATCTAGAGCCAATTTACCCTCCACAGCTCTGTGTTTGTCATTCAGTTTGTTCCACTGATGCAAAGTGATAAACAAGTCTACACACATACTGTCTATGCACATGTGTTGGAACTAAAGCTGTGCTCAGTCTGCAGAGTTTAAACCCAGTTTTAGCCACTGACACTCCCATAATATGACTATGGCTCAAAACGGGAAGGAATCAATGCAAGCATTTCCAGCCCCGTCACTGGCTCAATGTTCATTTCATTTTAAGTCTTGTTGAGATTAAAATATTTTTCAACAGAGACCTGGCCTAGAGAGCAGCATCAAACCGTGTGACAACAATAAATAATACCAACAAAATAATATCAAAAGGGCGGGGCTTAGGAAGGGTCAGTTCAATTAAACCAATGACAATCCAATCGCATGGAAAGCAGCTGGTTTGGATTCATGTTTGACCTCAACAAGAATCTACTGTGTGTTGTCACGGTCCAGTGGTAGAAATACTCCAGATATCTTGTAATCTGCAATTCATAATGAGAAACTGTGTTTGGAGAAATAATGACACACACACCACATAATGCTGCATCGTTTTCAACTGCTAAACCAATCAAAGCTATGCATTATTGAATCAGATGGATTTCAGTGTCTCTCACTATGGCAACCAAACAGTATCTGACAGGGCATCACCACGGTGACGTGGTGACAGGCCAGGTAATTGAACCTGTGTCACTGACATCACATGCACGGGAAACACTTCATTACAGCATATCTCTCTCTCTCTGTGTGTGTGTGTGTGTGTGTGTGTGTGTGTGTGTGTG